>CM035783.1:47237780-47342780 GCA_020466265.1 Siphamia tubifer
TCGCAAACTCGTAACCCGTTTGCCATTGGTATGATATTGAAGCAAAAGGATGCATTAAAAGCAGCGACCCTCTCTGTGATATGGAAAAAAAGGTCAGAGGTCATCACTGAACGATGAGATGGAGAGACTTTTACTCATTTGTACAGTGACATCCGGCATATTCAGTGATCTGATGATGGAGTGTTGGGGTGAGGGTTCTTTGCAACAGTAAGTACCCCCAGACTTTAAAGCATGGTGTGGTTAAAACAACCACAATGGTATGGAAATGATTTGCATGTCTTGTTCATTTTAATTGTTTAATGTTTAATGTTCAGTCAGTTAAGACACTGAGATCAATAAATTAAATGTAAAATCTAAATCTATATTTTATTTTACTGTTCACACATAGTTCAAACAAAATTGGTAAATTTTTTAAATATTTTTTAAAGGGTTTGAGGGGTAGTATTGGGGGCCTTGGAATGAATCATACCTTTTACAAGTAAAATGTATCTATTTTCGAAAATGTATCTATCATGAAAATACTTCTGGAATGAATGAATTTTCGTAAGTAGAGGTACCACCCCCTTCTTATTAATAAATGTGCGGGGGAGGGGGTTCTAGTTTTTGATGTCAAAAAGTATTTGTGGCTCCCAGTAGTTTTTTTCCTATGGAATCCAGGTTCAAATGACTCTTTAGGTGTTAAAGGTCAACGACCCCTGGTCTATCCTATACAATCCATAGTATCAGCAGCATATCAGTAATACAAGAAATAGAAGACAACAAGGGAGAAAACAGAACAAAACAAAAAACCAATACCAGATTTTACTCTAAATTATTTATCTTAGTCATATCAAATATCAATCATGTTACATTTTACTCCTTAATTAACTTTCCTTTCAATGTTGTTTTTGAAAATCTCAACAGAGATCTATACTGTTTCATCTCATCACTCAGTCCATCCCATAATATAACTCCCGAATAACAAACACATCTGTATTTAACATTATTTCTCACATTGACTCTTTCAAAGACACACAGCCCTCTTCTGATGTGGATATCTTTCACTGATTTCAAAACTAAATTATGTCGCTTTGAAGACACTGGAAAAATGTAGAGGACAACATTAGAGGACACTGGCGTGAAGTGTGTCAAGTGGACCAGTAAAATCAGTCCAGTTGAACCTAGAACTACCTGATCTGTGTATTATTTGTTCATTTATTTATCAAAATAAAACCAAAAATAAGACAAAACAAGTTGTTTCTTCATTATTTGTTTCCAAAACAATTTTTTCAGTTTTGTTTTGTGTTTAAATGAAAAATGGAAATAACTGGATAACAGCTGTTTTCTATTTTATCCAAATTTGACCTGAAGCAAATCGAGTAAACCAGAAATTACCTTTGACCCACAGTGACAAAAGATGGAACCTTCATACTATTTGGGGAAACTAAGAGGGTCACGCTACGACCTGAAGAAAGAGAAAATTAGTGTCATATCATTACCATAATGATCTTTAAGTCCAGTGGCCATGTTTCTTTTGGTTGTTAAAATTAATTTCAATTTGCTTTAGGTCAAAATTGGATAAAACAGGAAACGGTCGTTATCCGTTTTTTTCCCATTATTAATTTAAACACAACAAGGAAAACTGAAAAAGGCATCACTATCCGAGTTTTCATTTTGGTTTTGAGAACAAATAATGAAGAAACAACTTATATTGTCATTGTCTTATTTTTGGTTTTATTTAAAAAAATGAATGAACAAATGATACACGGATTCTACCATCAAGAGCTAACATCATTGAATAACTTCATTTAGTTTTTTAGTTTTGCATTTTTTCATGTTACTTGTTATTTTGTGAATATTTATTATTTTCTGTCGATGTTGTTGCTTAATTTTGTTCATTTATTTTATTATTTTTCTTCAATTGTGTTCTGTTAGTGTCTTACTTTGTTCATGTTACATATTTATTATTAATTTTTCTTCATTTTACTGATCACTTTGGCAATTTTTGTTCATTTTGTTGCTTATTTTATTTTTAACTTCATTTTTAATTGCTTAAGTCTCAGGAGTTAAAGGGTTAAACACTACAATTGCAGGGTAGAAGCAGACAATATCTGCTTGTCCAACTCTGCAGCCATTTGAACATTAAAAAAGCACAAACAACATGGACGCGGCAGCTGTCAGTCCCTTACATATGCAGAATGTTTGGTGTTTGGATAATTAAAATGGGTAAATTACATTTGGACTCGTCTTCTGTAGAGCTGTGCAGAGGCAGTGGGAGCATGGGCAGAGGCTGTTTTTGGCACGAGGCTGTGTACATATTTAGTCCAGCTGTAGAGTTGAACATTTTAATATGGGAATCTACAGGGATCGATGGTTTGGATCCAGCCCCAGTGGACATTCAAGATACTTTTACACTTTTTCATTGGCTTATTTTTTTTCCGTTTACCACTTGGTGGGTTCAGTCTGTGGTATCACAGACGTGTTGGTATAATCAGCAGGATTACATGCATACCCGTAGAGGTGAGATGAGCTGTTTACCAAGGTTATGCATCCCCATCTGTCAAGGAACCTTAGAAGAAGTAACAGAAAAAACCTTCACACTCTGAGCAGCATTCAGTGTTAGCATAGACAGTGTGTGTAGCACATATTATGTCATTGTGGAAGAATTGGTTGTCTTAACTATAACATTGTAGATCTACTTTATCATTCTTCACATTGACCTTTGTTAATCTCGCTGTTATGACCATACTGGGTGATTTTTAATCTCACCCAACCAATGTTGTAATCACAGTGTGTGTGTGTGTGTGTGTGTGTGTGTGTGTGTGTGTGTGTGTGTGTGTGTGTGTGTGTGTGTGTGTGTGTACCTGTGTGTGTACCTGTGTGTGTCCCCGCAGAGACATATCATGCTAATCAATGAATACTTGAGATATCACCATGAAATTACATGGGCATATAACAGCGATGCACGGGTCCATGTATAAACAACCCGAAAACTGACCACTTTTTTAACTAACCTGCCAGCAACTCGGACTACAAGAAATATATTTGAAAAGGATGGACTCCACCCGCTTCTCTATCCACATTTTTAAAGAGTAGTCAATGGTCTTTATGAACATCAAATGACCATACTCACATACCTGCATTTATTTCCGTGTTAAAATCCGATGTCATTGCTTTACCATTGCTAAACCAGGGGTCGACAACCTGTAACACCCATAGAGACATTTAAACTCGGCACATTATTGACTCTAATTCAAGAACAGATTGTCATAGAAAGTTGAGATTGGCACAAAATAGGTTGTTTGAATCTGGTTTCACTTGGTGTCCCCACAGGTTTAACCTCAAAGATTTTAATACATATATAAAGCACATTGAATTGTCCTGTACATGAAATGTCCTATACAAATAAATTTGCCTTGCTTTGCCTAAACTAAACCACTAAATACATTCTAAAAACATGAAATGAAATCTTCCAAATGTCATTGCATTAGAACACACAAACATATTTTAAATATTATATTTCCAAACATTTTTTGGGTTTCTGGGGGATAGAGTTCAGCCAAATGAGTCTGTCCCTATTGAGCAAAGTTACTTTTTTATTGAATATAAAACAAATAACAACAGTCAGTAACAACAATTTTTTTCTGCTAATATAAACATGTATCTGTCTACTTTAACCTTAAGATAAGGAATATGAAAAAAAAATAGTTATTTATAAAATAGCACTATTTTATCTTCTCCCCTAGTTTCGTTCAACCCCATAACAGGATATCAATCAACCATTTGTAAAAAATAATGGTTTAGTCCAACTTCCTGCACAACCAGTAAGTGACATCACTGAAGTCTTTTCCCACTCAAACTGTAAAGAGAGGTTAGTATTACCATACTTTCTGGCCTGTATTTCATTGTCTTTATTGTTAGAATGAAATCGTCAAGATAAATCTTTCACCACTGTTACAAGTATAAATTATATTTAGTATTGTTTGGGGGAAAAATGAATAATTGACTTGGAAAATGTATTAATTTGTTGTTTTCCTCATGCTTTCTAATGCTCCATACCCTAGCTAATGTGAATCTATGGCTATTTTTTCGCTAAAATTTTCAATCCCATAATATTTAACCCCATAACCAAAAAACAGTGTTATGGGGATAAGACGTTGTTACGGGGTTGACGGTTGGACTGTTCTTATTCCAGTCTCCAATGTGCACCCAATTCAGAGAATCACATTAACTAGTAGCTCAGTTTGGAATTTGTGCCACCAGTAAAAGATAAATGTTCTGCACATATATAGTTGTTTTCCACCTTCATGGTGCTTAAAGCACTTTACATTAGCTTCACATTCACCCATTCACACACAAATTCATACACCAGTAGGTTTCTAAGGTTCTGTCAGTCCTACTGGGAGACCAAGTCAGGGTTCAGTGTCTTGCCCAAGGACACTTTGACGTGTGGATAGCCTAAGCCGGGACGCTGCTGTCACAGATTTATGCATCAATTTGAGGATATACAATAAAGTGCAGAATGTAGACAGATGAAAGCATAAGGGAAAGCCAAAGTAAAAACAAAAAAGAAAAGAAAAGGTGTTTTTACTCCAGCTAAAATCAGTACCAGGGCCACAGGAGTGTCAGTTGTAACAGTAAGAAATTGTTCCCGTCTGACACTTCCCCCATGAATTATTTTATTGAGGGTTTTTCTTTGTCTTTCTGTGGTGCAGAGGAGGACTGATGTTTTCTCAGTAGGCTGCTGGGTCAGTAAGAGGAGAAAAAAAAACACCTGCTTTTGTCATTTGTTCCCAACCCCCGTCCTAAAGTCCAACTATCCTGCATGTTTTTCAGGGGTGTCAAAGTCAAGTCCTCGAGGGCTGGTGTCCTGCATGTTTAAGATGTGTCCCTCTTCCATCACATTTATAAGCCACTGCATCATTATCAGTCTTCTGCAGAACTAATGAGAAGCTGATTATTAACTCTTAAAGGGATAGTTCACTATTTTTCACATGAATCTGTATGGCATCAGCATCTTTACTGTGGTGCACGCACAGTAACTTACCCCTGACAGTGTCCAGAGAGTCGAGTTCTGGTCCAGTTTTGGTCAAAGTGAAAGAAGCTCCTGGGGTCAACAAAATAAAAAGTGTGTCCTCTCAATACAGTATGTGTTTGAATGAGTGATGTATTTGCACAACAAAACCGTCATGGAACAAACACTCACACCTCGTAATGGCTTGGAACTACTTTCTCTCAAGAGCATTGCACATAGCGGCCGCAAACACTGCCAAACAACTGATGAAAGTAGTTTGCTAAGACATATTCTGAGAATGTAAAGAGTATAAAGTACAGTTATTTATATAAATGTAAAGAGCATAGAGTACAGATATTTCTATTAAAGTGTATGGATTAAAAGTAAAAAAGTTGCCAGAAAAATAAATACTCAAGTAAAGTACGGATACTTAAGTACAGTAAAGAAAGTGCTTCTACTTAGTTACTTCCACCTCTGTTACTCAAACTATTTAACTGAAGTTTACTTGTAAAATGAGATGATAGAGTGCACTCAAAGTTCTGAGTAATGAAAATGTATAATGTCAAGTTTTAACTCTTCAGTAAAATGTTTAATTTAAAATGTTTCTTTTTGGCCTATTGCTCCATTGCTACTTTTTATTTGGCAATGTTGAATTAAATTTTTGTGTTCATTAAACATTTTTTAATGAACACAAATTACTATTTTGATTAGAGATAAGATTGCAATTGAAAAATTAATTTAACTTTAACCCTTAAAGACCCAAATGTTAAATCTGTTGTAAAATCAACCCCCGATAACTAGACATTCAGGTGACAATTTCAAGTATAAATAACTTGTCTTTTCTACTTAATAATTTAAGTCCAATACATTTGGAATTACAGTCAAACCTACTTTAACCAATTCATTCGTTGATCATTACTCAAATAATAATTTAAGTGTAATCACTTGTCTCAGTGTTTTTAAGTCATCTCTGATTATCCGGGCTGATGGTGTAACTCACTGAGAGGACTCGTAGAAAAGATGAGCTCAGTTTGAACACACCATTCACAAATGGCACATCATTACTTGGTATAATGTTGATCCTGCTCTGGAAATGACTACACTGTCGCTTCTGCAGGTAGTCAAACTTGTGCTATGATGAGGACTATGTTGAATAATGGGGGTATTTGTGCCTGTGTGTGACTGTGTAATGTCAGTCTTTATTCCAGAAAGCCGCTTTTCTTGGATTTAAAAGTGTCCCCAGTATGGTGACTTTAACTACCCTGTCAAGTTTATCTCTTGTGTGGATAAGTGGGGCATTTCTTTGGTCTACTATTACTTCTGGCTGCAGTACTCCACCACCCACCCAGGGAAACATTTGGGAAGCAGGAAGGCAAAGAAAGACACAAAATACCTTCAGTCCTACCATATCAAAGGCTCCGTAGGGGCCCTGCCTCACTCTTTCCATGGCGTTGTATCTTTCTGTCTATCACCTCCTGAGATGCTTTGAAAAGGCAACCAGTGAAAGCAATGCCATTTCACTGTTTTACCTGGTTGCCTTGGTGATAGCTCCTGACCAATCAGTGGGAGTAAGTGATGTCTTATTTGCTGTAGCACACTTTGAAAGGTAAAAAGCAGTCCACTTTCTGCTTCCTATTTTTCTCCTTCCTCGGGGGTCAGCATTGGTCAAGACTTTCTGCCTCCTTCTAAACTTCTAATTGGGCTGCAAGATCACTGATCGCTTGACACAACTTTACACCATTTCTATCTAATGAGATATACAGTGTGTAGTGGACAGTAGCATAGGGTAAACCACTATCTACAGAGTTTCACTATGTGTCCCCAACTGAATAAAAGCATGAAAATGCATGCACTGGAAGACAAGAAGTAATAATACAACATTGTAAAATCTTAGATAACAGCCTTTTTCCTTTTTAAAATTAACACCTGAAAAGAAAGAAAGATTTGTTGATTTCTGTTTTTTCCTTTTGAGTTTACACCCCAGGCGAGAAAAGCCACCCGCTTATGAATTATCCACAGGTTATTCACCTTTTTAAAAAAGAATTTGGATAGCTTATAAAAGTATTTTCAGAATTTTATGGGTTTTTTTGCACTAAAACAAAGACAAAGAATTGGAGTTTTCATGACTTGTAGGTTATTATACTAATATTTTACTGATCTGGTAGCCTGACAATGATCTTAATACATAGTCTGGAGATGATCCATAGACTGAGTTTAAGCGTATGGGTGGGATCAACGGCTGTCTTTAAAACTGCTCTGCATGTAATAGGCCAGTGCTATGACCAATCACAGCAACAAACAATGTGACATATACAGAGTGACTAAAACAAGTCTAAACTAGTGTCTATCTGATTGTTTTAACATCTTATAGGCTTGGCTAATTAACGTTAACACACCGGTAACAGTGGAGGAAAAATATCCAACTGGGTCCATTTACATGCTCCTTCTCCGATAGATTGTATATAAATTCTTACTTCTTCAACCCTGTCATCATTGTACTAAGCCCGCCCTACAATCTTGCTACACAAATGAAGCATTGTGATTGGACCGGTCCGGATGTTACCGGTCCATTTAAAGGTTATTATCCCAATGTGGCAAAACCGGTAAAATTTTACCAGTCCTGGCTGAGGCTCTATGGAGCGTCACGAGACCAACGATTCAGGCAAAAATATTTTTTGCCACTAGAGGCGGGCTAGTTTACTAGGCCAGTGGTCTGGCCCACTGGAAATCAAATCAGGCTGAATGTGGCCCCTGAAAGAAAATGAGCTTGAGACCCTTGATCTAAACTGAAAACTATAGATCTCCGGCAGCTGACGTAATAATAGCCTCGGCCGCAATTGGACATGCTGTGGCCGCAACAATGACAAAAACATCATTGTTGTGGGGGGACTGAAGTTGTTTGCGGCGTGTAGCACAGTTGTGTTGTTGTCATAGAGACCTTGCAAAAGTCCATAAAAGCAGTTAGTTGTCATTAGTAATGCACTATGGTGTAGCTGTAGCCAAATCGGGGGTCGGGACTTAGACAATATGCACGGCAAAGCTCTGAGTGTCAAAGTTAGAAAGAGAAATAAAATTAGTTTTATATCTTTGTTGTATGTCGTAATGGTGTGAAACTTTGCACTGCAATGCACCATAGTACTGGAAAGTCAGCCTCCAAATTTTGGATCATTTGGTGGAGTTGTGCAGATGTTAGGTGTTCCACAGACAAACAGGACACACTACATACAGAGATTTGTTGAATTATAGATAGATGACAGTGACGGTAAATTTCCATCACAAAAGAAAGAAAGAAATATCCACAAACATTGACACAACATTTGAATGAAAAATGTCTTCACTATCTCTCTCTCTCTCTCACACACACACACACACCCAAAATGGTGTTTGTGGTTTTTAATTGGGGGGGGTCATAAAGTGATGGTAAGAAAACAAGGTGCTATTAAGTGACACTAATAATAGTTAAAGCAGTGATTACAGGAAGTGGTGTGAATATGTTTGTTTCTTTTAACCTTGTTTACTCTTTGTTCTTGCTCAGTGACGATGAGATGCTCAGCTCAATGTTTCTCCCATTTTACCAAATATGCTTCTTTGATCTTGTATTTATGCCAATGCACCCCAATCCCATCTCACCCAGCATATGCTAATACAAATCTGTGGGGACATTGTCTTCAAACAGAGCCTATCCTGTGCTTGCATGCATTAGCTAATGTGACACATGAGAAAGAATACACATTTACACTATAGTGAAGGATGAAATGAGAGCAAAATAATTCCTCTAGAACTGGTCTTTAGGAGGGAAGTAACATAGTTTTTAATGAATATTTTTTTAACCTTTTCCAGTTTCCACATAAAAGACACACCACCATACAGCAGCTGACAGTCTGATGAGCAGGATCAGAACAGACATGTTTAACCTTCCAGAAACTTAGTTGTGCGGTTAAAAAAATTACTGGCCCCAGGTTTGCAAGAAAAATGAAGCTCATAATCCAAATATTTTCTGATGTGTAAACAGTATCCTGGGTTATTTATATGAGGTGACTACAGTATATGGTTCCATCTGGATGAAGCACCTCCAGATAAGTTTGGTTTTTATACTGTCTCTTTCACACATATTAACAACTGTCAGAGGTGGAAGTAACTCAGTAAAAGTGCACAACTATTTTGTAAGTCATTTCTTAATATCTGACAATATACAGAATGTTTTTTGTTGTATTTATCATTGTTGTTTGAGTCCAGTCATGCAGCAACATGTAACACTGTTATCCACTGTTATCTATTCTATTTTAGAATAGAATAGAATTGTGAATAGAATTATGATAATTCTATTAATTAATAATTCTATTAATCTACCTTTGTCTTTCAAGAGTGCAACTTAGGAAAACGCTCTCTCAACGTGAGCATTGGATATGGACAAAGACAGCAGTCGCATGACATGTAGCCCACGCTATTTTGTTGATATGACATCACAACATCACATTGTTGTAGCGACTGAATAATTCACTGCAATAAAATATTTTTTAGCCCTAACCCATAATACGAGTGAAGTATACTTAATTTTGTAATTGTACTGTTTTTAAACCATAAAATAACAGCTTATTCTGTTGTTTTTGCAATATTAAAAAAAACGCCAGATGTTGGCAAAAGCAGCCCAAATTTTATATCCCCGCCCAATGCATTCTTTCCCTGCCAGACGTAATCAAAAGTAGCCCAATTGGGTGGACAACTGCCCAATCTGGCAACACTGAAACCAAGTCATTATTTTTCATCAAGTTTCCCTGCAGGTAAAACTACACGTTACAGTAGCACCTTTTTAACTGCAGTGATTTCTTTTATTTTGTATTGGAGCTGTAGCTTCAAATAAATAATGTTATAAATATGTCGAATCTTGTCCTGTTCAACTTGAGTGAGGGTGGCTGTGGCTCAGTTGGTAGAGTGGCTCGTCCTATGATTTAAGGGTCGGTGGTTTACATCCCAGTAGGTTTGGCAGAGCTTTAGAAACCTACTGGGGTGTATGGGTGAATGTGAGGCTAATGTAAAGCACTCTGAGCACCATGAAGGTGGAAAACATTTATTTCTATAAATGTTTCATCATTTATCATCATCATTATCATCATTTAGATCATTTACCATTTATTCTATGTCTCACGTTCACCAGTGGCACAGACTGGTGTACACAGTAATATGAATGCTATCAAACAGAAAACACAAGGCAACGATCAAACCACAAGGCTTTTGTGGGTTTTCTTTTTGCACGTTTCCCTTTTTTTTTTGATTGAACAAATGACAGTGATGACTTTATTAATATACTTTTTAAGAGCATCCAATTTTGTAGCAGGAAAATGTAAAAAGGAGGAAAAAGAAGCCTCTCATGAGACAATGCTTCAAAATATCCACTTCACTTTTGGTGTCCACATAAATACATTTACTCAAGTATCCTTGAAGAACACTGCTGCAATAAAAAGCCCCTTGACATGTATTCGTTTGTCATGGAAGAACATAAATAGTCTTTTGAACAGAGGTTCAGGTGAGCTTGACTATGTTCATCATTAGGGGTCATTTAGAGCAGTGGTCCCAAACCCAATTGGCCCTGTGGCCCAATTGGCCGCCAGCTGCCTAATAAAGAATTAATTATTTCTCTCGTATTCTATAGTACTCTATACTTCACTGTGATTCGTCGGCCACTTTCAGGGAAATCTAGCCTTAAGTTACATTGAGGATAACTAGACCATCTTTAATAGAAAATGGCCCAAAGCATGTAACTAGGTACCACTATGTTTCTGAGGAACAAAAAACACTCTAAAGATAACAACAACTTTCTTAAACATGGTACAAACAATTTTGGAGCTTAAATGTGCAAATTTGGTTTTGGACATATAATTTTTATGCAGAAGTACCTAAAAAAATAAAAGTCTACCTGACATCTTTGCACCTTGCATTTGACACACTTAAATTAGTTCATTGATGAAGATGAGGGGCAATATTGAATGCAGACAAACTGGAGAATGGTTGTTACATACAATTTTCTAAAAAATACTGGACCATCTAGAAAATAAGTTGACTTAAGCTTGAAATTATGAGTGTTTCTGGCAATTGTCAGTCATTACTTTCCTATAAAATTTTTTACTACCCACTTCCAAGTCAGGAAACCTCTTTAAAACATTGTACTGGCTTCATCAAAAGCCCATAACAATATTTTGCCCAATTCAATTAATGGTAACTTTTCTACATGTACTTAAAGTTGAGGACACCTGAGCTAGTAACGTGACATATAGCCAAAGAATTAGACAATTACCCTTTACTCATTTTACATGGCCCACATTTAACATTTAAGTGGTAAACTGGTCATAAAAGGTTAGAGAACTGTTTAATTTGATACTATTGTGACATTTTTACGTTGTAGAAACTAGTGGCAAATGCTATATCAGTTTATCCTGTTCAATGTTAACCATTTGAAAGCAACATACGGCTGTTATTTCTGATAGTCAGATTGAAAATACATGAACTGGAAAACTGTACATTCATGTATTTCCAACAAAAGACAGTACATCAGCAGTTTAGCGATGTAGCCTGCTAATAATCCATGGTATTAATAAAGCATCAGTGTGACATACAGCCGTAGAAATAGAAAAGCATCAAACTACCTTAAGTTGGGTACATAAATTCAAAACCTTGAACAACACAAGAAACCCTTTAAGAAAACTAAATCACAGATAACAAAAACAAAGTAAAACTGGTAAAAAAAAAAAAAAAAAAAACAGCAACAACTAGAAACTGATAAAGCATAGGCCTTCCCACTTATGTGACTAGTGGCCAGACTAAGATAGTTCCAACCTGATGGGTGGCTGTGGCTCAGTTGGTAGAGTGGGTTGCCCAATGACTGAGAGGTTGGCGGTTCACATCCCAGCTGTGGCTGTCCACATGTTAAAGTGTCCTTGGGCAAGACACTGAACCCTGACTTAGGCACCCAGTAGGACTGACCTATGACCTTAGAAACCTACTGGTGTGTGTGGGTGAATGAGAGGCTAATGTAAAGCGCTTTGAGCACCATGAAGGTGGAAAAGTGCTATATAAGCACAGTCCATTCACCTTCATGAGCAAACTCTGTAACTTTTCATGAACAAGGAGATACATTTTAAAGGTTGGTTTCAATTCTGCTTTAATTTTTGCATGCTGAGATTCATCATTATCCTCAGTCATGTCAATATCATTTTAAACATCAATAGTTGAAAACAAGTGGCTGGTCAACCACAACCTTTACGCAATGATCAAACTCCTCAGAAGTACAGAATTGACAGGCGCAGCCTCTTTTGCACACTCGGACAATATCAGGATTATTGGTAGTTCGAGCCTCATGGAAACCCCTGGTTCCTTTGACAGTTTTGTAACTACTTATATCCTGTGAACTGTCCACATCTCAGATCTACCAGGTAGAACTTGTGTTTGCGCTAGCCTATACATTGCAATATATCTTTATGATGATCTTGCAGGATGGCCTCAAGGAGTCAAGGCTTGTGATTAAAATCCATTAAAAAAGCCTTATACAATTGACTTAAACATTTCAGTGGCTAAAAATTAGCTTTTCAGAAAAATCACATACACTTTTGTGATGTTTAACTCTAAAGTGTCATTATGATACAAATGTTGATGACACCTTGATAGATGAAAAACAACTGACCTTATGGATAAGTGTTAGCACCATCATATGGTCTGTCTGTCTCTCTCTCTCTCTCTCTCTCTCTCTCTCTCTCTCTCTCTCTCTCTCTCTCTCTTTCTCTCTCTCTCTCCCTGTCTCTCTTTCTCTCTTTCTCTCTCTCTGGGCGCGTAAACACAGTCAGACATCGCATGTGTGTCTGTCACTCTCTTTTACTTCACCTTACTTCAACATAGATGAAAAAAACAGCACGCCCATCTGAAGAGGCATTCACAAGCTAATCTGTGTGAGCAGTAGTGCAGACAACACGCTCCTTTTTCTAAACATGATGTGGACAGTGTGGTGATGCGGATTGGCCGCTATCTTAAACTTTTTGCACTTAATATAAAAAGTGAGGACCAGTGACAGACAGTCCGGTTTTAGAGCTGTGGGTCCAGACAAAATGTGGACATATGTTCACCTACTGATGTTGTACAGTTAAATTTAACGGAAAACTCTTTGCTAACGTTAGCCTTTGTTTTGTTGGGGTTAAAATGTTTATGCTTGTGTCTTGTCAGTGGACATTGTTACGTTGCAGTGAACTTTAATACAACTTGCTCATTGCTGGACAGACGTGTGTCCGTGTGTTTTTTTTTTTTAGCCGTGTGTCTGTGTTGTTCCTCCGGCTTTATTGATGGATAAGTCAACTTGAAATAAACTGAAGTCGTTAATGCCCTTACTGAAATGGTTATGGATGTGGAAGAACATGAACTACCATTTATATGGCTCAAACCAATTACATTCACCTGTTTTAAAAATGTGACGTACAACCGAAGAAACTTGTTTCATGACTCATTCACATATTTTTCCAAATTTGTAAATAAAACTCTGTTATATGTAACCTTGGGTACAATCAACTTAAGGCATGAGTTAAATTAGATTTTGAACAATTACCAGGCCTTAGAGATATTCAAATCTAAAATATGACGTACAGCCGGAGACATGACAAGTAATTTTTCAATTGGGCATTGAAGGAAATCCTCTGCCCTGAGTACATTGATTGTTGTACCCATAAAAAGAGTACATACAAATGGTATATTTCCAATTGAAATAGGTACCTGAGTAAAGCCTGTGTTTTTTAAGGAAAACCCTGGAAATAACTTAGTGCAACCTTATCGGCTAGTGTATTTCTACTTGGTGGATAGTTTCAAGGAAATTGCCAAATGTTTACACCAACACATATATCTCAAGGAAATAAGATGAAACAGGGCTGTCCTGTACTTAAACAGATTTTATTTTATCTCCTTCAATGTTTAGTAAAAATAAGCTAGAAACATCAAAATCTACTTTTTTTTCAATGAATCGCACCTTCCCGATGCAATATCACAACTCTCCTTGATCAAATCATAAGAAAAGTATACATTTTAAGATTCAGTATCATATTTTTTACAAGTTCAAAGTAATTTTAATGGTATTTAATCATTTAGAAAGGAAGTGCAGCTTGAAAACCAGAACCAACCCCTAGAAGTACTAGCAGTACCTCGTTACATACTTTGGGCCAAATTAAATTTGCTGCAGTTAGGGCCGTCTAGTGCTAATAATCCAGTCTATTTTCTGTGTTCTATTATCCCACACTATTTTAGCTGTATAAAACAGATCAATAAGATTATGTCAATGTCACATCTTCCAGGGCTATATCTGTTAAAGTTTTGCTTGTAAAGAAATGTGTGCAAACTCATTGCACATGCAAAAAATGCAAATCGATTTACCAATAGTGTCTTGCGTCTTTCAAAGGTGCAAAATAATGTGTCTGCATCCAGTTAGAACATCTGCTGCAAATAAATGCAAAATGGGGCGTTTACATGTGCATCTGCTGGGAGGAGAAAATTTAAATATATTAATTTCACACGCAAAGTAATTTATCAAACTTAAAAGCAATTTTGCTGATAGAATCTGAGTCTAAATTTAACAAAGGGAGGAGCAAATGGTTTGTATGTGTAATTGAGCGGAAATAGAAATGGTTATTATCGAAGAAGGAGACATCAACATAAAACTTGAAGCAGGGAATGTGATTTTCACCAGTGTGTGAAGATTTTTGGAGTGAATGAGTAAACACTCATAAAAAAATATTGTCTATCATTCTGGTGCTTTCAACTAATATTTGAATGTTAGTGGTTTTTCATGCATTCATTTTGATAGCCCCCCCCCCAAAAAAAAATTAATAATAATAAAAAAAACTATATATATATATATATATATATATATATATATATATATATATATATATATATATATATATATATATATATATATATATATATTTATCATATATCAGATTTTTTTTTCTAATTCACCCCATCAGACATGAACGGCTGTTTTTTTATTTTATTTGTAATTTTTTTATCCTGTCTGGCTCCTTTCAGTGGTGAGCAAATTTGTTTTGCCAAAGGAGACTTTATGACATATATGAGGCTTGCCTTGGTATTCTACTGACTTTATTCTAAGTTTTGATAAACCACATTTTGAAGTTTGGTGTACAACAGAGGGTAATGCTTCTGTTTTATCGCGCTCTTGTTGAGAGCATAATATGCTATGCAGTCACTGTTTGGATTGGGAACCTAATAGTTTATTATTATTAGGCTAGGAGGGTACTATTAATAGGTTTAATGTTTCACCGTTCACTATTATACTGAAATATATATACATATCATATATTATACTGAAACCCATGACTATTAATATTAATACGTTCTACCGTTTCTTGATCAGGAATTACTTCTGATGTGCTATTTGGAAATGAATTCACAACATGCTCGTTTATTTTATTGCTATGCAACGTTAGCGTAATATGTGTGACGGATGCAGCTATATATATATATATATATATATATATATATATATATATATATATATATATATATATATATATATATATATATATATATATATATATATATATATATATATATATATATATACAATACATGTTAATAACAAGGGGGTAGAATTGGGCTCAGGCTATCCCCGCTGGTAATCTGAAATCGATTTCATATTACCAGGGGTAACTTGAAATTCAGGGTGAAGTATTGAAGTATAACCGCATTAGTATTCAATATTCAGTATTTCAGTAGTACCCGTCCACAGTGACAGTCATGGAATTTGCGGAGTAAGGCTCAATCAGCTGTCTTTACTTCAGAAAAGAAGTTGCGAAAAAGCTTTATATATGGATAATGTAAAATCCAGAATATACTGAATGTGTAGGGATAAGGCTCATAAGTAAATCTATGGGAGTTTATTAGTTTATAGGCTACCAGTATGCCTACCATTCTGTGTTTTGCAGCCGTCTGATCTCAGTCAATGTCTGCATAGTTTAGCTGTTCTTCCTCCACTTCAACACTCTCGTCTGTCTCATGTGGCTCAAATTGATATAGACAAAGAATATTTTCCTCTTCAGCTGTATCACATGTTGCTTCTCCTATTTCTACTGAAATATTGCTTGAATTGTTGCTGGAATTGCTGCTGTTGCTTATGTTGTCCATGTTTCCACACAAGCAAAGCGCAGCAGGCTTCCTCTACTGATGTCACAGGTCAAAGTTCTGGAAATAAGTAGGTGAAATTTGTAGGCGGCCAATTTGAATCACTTTATGGATTAAATATCATTAAATTTGCGGTGTTGTTGTAAGTGATGTTTGTGTGAATCTTTCAAATTATGTATAGTTGTAAAATCTTGTCAGAAACACCTTAACATTTCACCAATCTTAATGACTAGGCTACATTACTATCTGACTCATCTATCGTTCAGCTTTATCACTTTACTTTTAGACCCTTTTCATTTTTGGTTTGTTTGTTGTTAGCTGTAGTATAGTAGGCCGACACACATTGCCCAGTTTCCTGCTGTTGGTGCATTCAAGTCTGAAAGTAGACAGTGACATTTGAGTATCAGTGAGTGAGTGGCAGCTCACTTCATGGCCGTTATAATATATCTTGCTCTGGTCCCCCCTCTGGTCTGCGTGTAGAAAATGATTCCCTACCCCCCTCTGGTCTGTGGTTCTGTGTGTAACTCTGAATTCAGGTCTGCAGGTGCCTTCTGATGTCCATGGGAACACTCGTAAATTCTGAAACTGGAAAGTTAGTGCCAGTAATGTAGGGGGAAAAAATGGTTGTATCCCCCCCTCAAGATTAAATTTATTCAGCAGAAGTGGAAATGTAAAACCAGGAGGGGTACTACCTCCCACCCCCACCCACCAACAAATCAAACCCTGCTGATACTGTTTGACTCAATTGTCTTTTCACAAAGTAAGCCATCTTTCATAAAGATGGAGCAGTGCAGTGTGAGTCATTTCAACTGGACACTGGTGTTGAAAATCAAAAATCCATATGTGGATATTATTCTATTTCCCATTTTTCTACACTGGTAACACTTAAATCATATTTTATGCTATGTACCATATGAAAAGGCACTGCCTTTTCAACAGTCATATGTTTCATTTTGTTGTCCCCATTTAGTGTACATTTGTCAAACATAAGGCCAGGAGGCCAAGTACGGCCCACCAAAGGGTCCAATCTGGCCCATAGTATGAATAACAATGAAGATATTAATGGTGTAAATATTATTTGAATTCAGATTCTACATACAAAATAATTACATCTGAATTGGGTCAGAGCAGTAAAATGTGATCATAATTACCTATAAATAATTAAAACTATAGATTGTAAAAAAGTTAAATTACATGAAAATCTTATATTTAAAAAACCTCCTTTTACAAAAACCTGAATAAATACCTGAACAAATATGAAACCCCTTAAATATCTGAGTAGAAATAAGTGTCATTTTACAAATAATCTGCCTCTTACTAAATGTTTGGTATATTTATAATGTAATAATAAGAATAATAATAATCTTTATTTGTATAGTACCTTTCATACAAACACTGTAGCCCAAAGTGCTTCACATTGATTACAAATTAAAGTGCAATTTTAAGACAGGGTGAAAATAAAAAAAAAAACATTATAATTCGATTGCACAAAGTTATAAAATTACAAAAGTACAAGATAAACTGATTCAATAAATAAGAAATAAAATTACAAGAAAAGTACAAGATAAACTGATTATACATGCATTATAAAATTTAAATAGAGTAAATCAGAAATACATTAAAATTTGATTATGCAATATAAAGAATGTAAAGAAAGGGGTCACAGAATTGTGACTCCATTCTTTATCTCCCTTCAAAAGCTGATGAGAATAAAAAGTATTTAATTTAGTTTTAAATATACTCAGTGAACTGGCTTCCCTGATGTCTTTTGGAATTGTATTCCATAACTTTGGTGCATAGTTAACAAAAGCTGCGTCCCCAATTTTCTTTGTCATATATCTGGGAGTCACTAGTAAGCCTGCATTGGATGACCTTAGTGTTCTAGTTTGTACATAACTGGTCAGTGAGTTTGAAATGTAACTTGGTCCTGTTCCATTTAAGGCTTTATAAGTGAGGAGTAGTATTTTAAAATCTATTCTGTAGGTTACCGGTAACCAGTGCAGGGAAACCAACACTGGAGTAATGTGCTCTCTCTTCTTGGTTCTGGTTAGTAACCTAGCCATTGATTTATTGCCATAAGGCAGTTTGTAATGGAATGGATGGCTGTTACGTCATTGGGTTCTGTGGAGATGTATATTTGTGTGTCGTCCGCGTAGCTATGGAAGCTAACATTATGTTTTCTAATGACATCTCCAAGCGGTAGCATATATAAGGAGAACAGTAGCGGACCCAGGCAGCTCCCTTGTGGAACCCCATAGCATGTGTCACATTTGTTGGACATGTGATCTCCAAGCCTGACGTACTACTGTCTTCCCCTAATATATGTTTTGAACCACTGTAGTATGCTGTCAGAGAGACCTACGCGCTCTTCCAGCCAATTAATCAGGATGTCATGATCAATTGTGACAAATGCAGCGCTTAGGTCTAGGCGGACCAAGATTGAGACTTTATTCGCATCAGAGTTAAGTCTGAGGTCACTAATTATTTTGGTGAGGGCGGTCTCAGTGCTATGACACGCCCTGAAGCCTGATTGGAATTCCTCTAAGATGTGATTCTCTTTTATTTGAGCAGAGACTATCTTTTCTAATACTTTGCCCATGAACAGGAGATTAGATACAGAACGTAAGCTGGCCAAATCATTACCATCAAGGTTAGGCTTCTTTAGTAATGGTTTGATAACAGCTGTTTTGAAGGCATCTGGAAAAATGCCAGTTAGGAGAGATGTGTTTTTAATCTGCAGTAAATGATTCAATTCAATTTTATTTATAAAGCCCTAAATCACAACAAAGTCGTCTCAGAGGGCTTTACAAAAACATAATCAACTACAGAAATGCATGAAAAGTCCCAGGCATCCCCTGTCCTTAGACCCTCCTTCTCGGCAAGAAAAAACTTCCAAACCCGTTGGGAAAAAGAAGAAATCTTGAGGAGAACCACATTGAAGGAGAGATCCACTCCCATGGACGGACAGGCTATAGATGAACGTCCATGTATAAATGCAGGAAGGGGGGCTGGTCCAGACAGGCAGGGGCGGTGGTCCGGGGTCACAGGTCAGCACAGGCGAGATACTCCAGATCCTGTCGTCCATGGCTCCCGTGCAGGCACTGTCAGGAGAGCCACCACTCCCCCCAGGGGGGGAGGGGGGAAAGGGGACACCAGGTGACTAGTCATGAACAGACTTGGTAAGAAAGATATGTTATAAAAATTACAGAAACAGATGTGAGGAAGAGAAAGAGAAGAAAGAACTCAGTGTCTGTACTTCCCCCAGCATTCTAACTCCTAGGGCAGCCTAGACTGAACTGTGACTCATACATCATGTATACATGATATATGAGTCACATAATTTTTAACTAACCTGACCATAGGATCTGAGACACTGTCAAATATTTTCTTAAACAATGCAGTGGGTATTGGGTCGATACATGAGGCTGAGGAGTTACATTCCCTGACAGTTGTGTAGAGTTCTGCTGACGTAATGCAGGTGAATGTTCCCATGGTAACAGCACAGGGGCTGTAGACGCAATCTGTTAATGTGGTGGAATTAATACTGGACCTGATTGATGTTATTTTGTTTTCAAGAAACACGGCCAGCTCCTCGCACTTGAATGCAGAGGGCTGGCGGGGGGTTGGGGGAGTATTAAGTAGCTTGTCGATAGTGGAGAATAATATTTTGGAATTTCCAGCATTCTCTGTGATAATTTTGGAGAAGTAATCTTTTCTTGCAACTTGAATGGATTGGTTATAGGTGGTAATTGCAAGTTTATATGCCTCAGAGTCAACTGTGAGTTTGGTGCTTCTCCATTTTCTCTCAGCTCTCCGACAGGTTCATTTGTTTTGACTGACAGTGCTGTTGCTTAGCCATGGGGAGATTCTGTCATTTGACTTCTTTTTAACCCTTAATGGTGCAACAGCATCCAAAGCAGATGATAGTGTGTTGTTAAAATTGTCCACCATGGAATTTAAAGAGCAGTCTAGGTTAGGCGTCACTGTTCACATTATGTTCATAAACTTTTCTTCAGCTCTGTCATTCAATATCCGTTTTTTGACTACAGCTTGTTTTCAGTTAACATAAGGCTGGCATCAAAGTACACACAGTGATGGTCAGATATAGTATGGGCGCTTCGATTACTGCAACCTTGTCAATGATAATTCTTGCAGTTATCACTAAGTCAAGGGTGTTTCCAAGTCGGTGTGTGGGTTTTTTTACATGCTGTTCTAGTCCAAAGCTGTCCACTAGATTCATGAGCTCTAACACCTTGGGGTCATTTTTCTTATTAATATGAATATTTAAATCCCTGTGTATTACTACTCTTTCACATATAGTGATACTTAGTGAGATCAGCTCTGAGAATTCCTGAAAGAACAGTAATGAGTGTTTGGGTGGTCTGTATACTGTGATTATAAGCAGGGATAATTGTGTCTTAAACTCAACAGCCAGATATTCAAAGGAGGTAAAGTCACCCAAGTCAATGTCACTGCATATAAGTGACGTGGATAAAATGGCAGCTAGTCCACCTCCCTGTCTATTTTGTCTGACTGACTGATAATATTTGTAATTTGGAGGACACGTCTCTATCAGCGTTGCTACTCCAGTGACACTATTTAACCATGTCTCTTACTAGAAACATACAGTGCAGGGTTTTTTTCCAGTATCAGGTCATTAATTATGAAAGATTTATTGGTCAGTGATCTGACATTTAGCAACCCTACCTTTGCCTGTAGGAGCTCTGAGATGGGCTGTGGATCAGGTCTGTGGTGGGTGTTAATGGCTCTAAGGTGTTTTCTTGGTATGTTAGTATTTATGTACTGATCTGGTACTTTTCAGACCATATTTGGCTGAATGTGGCCTTTGAACTAAAATTTGTTTGACACCCCTGGACTAAAGTATGCAAAAATACACTAATATACTCAAAATTAAACAAAATATACATAAAAATGCACTAAAAAATACAGTAAAAATAATGAATAAATAATGATTTTACTGGTCTGGCCCTTTTCAGATCATATTAGACTGAATGTGGAACTGAACTAAAATTCATTTAGTGCAAATCCACATAGCACAGTGTTTCACAAAACTGTAGGGTGGGCCCCCTCAGGTGTGAAAGCTTGCCAGGGGGGGCATGGGATAACTCCTAGATGTGTGCAGGTGGAACATTTTTTATGTTTTAGCACTGGAGCACCTGAACTAATTTTAGGGATGTGCAATAACTTTATTACCTCCACCAAGGAAGTATTAAATCCGGGTCTGTTTGTTTGTTTGTCTGACTGTCAGCCGGATTAAGCAAAAGGTTCTGAACAGATTTTGATGAAACTTTCAGGAATGATAATGGGTCAAGAAAGAATCTATTAGATTTTGAGCAATGAAGGTCAAAGGTGAAGGTCATACTAAAGGTCAAAATCTAAAATACATCAGTGGGATGAGTGGCATCTCAGGATTTAGACAAGATAGAATCTCGCTGTTTTTTTGTATTCACATCGGATTAAGGTTAGGGTTAGGGTTAGGTAACCCTAACCACACCTGTGGCTCAATCACATCATGTTTTAACATCATATGATGCCATATCAAGCTTTAGCGGAGGTCTGCCATCTCTGACTGCCTTGTTAAAATAATTATAAGATAACTGCATACTTCATTTTTGTATTAGAAAATCAGGGAGCAATCGTGTTGACTTCACTTGTATTGTCCAAGCAAAAATGTAAGTTCTTTTAAATTTGCACAACAAATTATCCAAGGAAATGTGAAAAATATGGTTAGAATATTGATGTTTCTTTCAGTTTGTTGTGTGATTGTTGAGGGGGACTTGACAGAAAAAAGTTTGAGAACCACTGACAGCTCAAGCAACATACAGTAGTAAAGGCCAAAGCAAAAACTGATGGCTTTAAAAGGGCATTTTTGCTGTAACAGTAAAGTAATAGTTATAATGTATCATCCTGCACAAATGCAGTAACGTTAAAGAAAAAAAAAAAACAAAAGAAAAGAAAATCACATTATGAGTAAAATATGTCCTGAAGTGGTGCAAAAAAAATGTCACAAGCTCAGAAAAACATTTTTAATGAAGTGGTGGGCAACACAATGGTCTTGTTCAACTGTCTCCATGGCAACTGCATTGTTACGTACAGTTTATGACAGATAAATTGAATTAATTAATTCATAATTCACATTTTCTGCATTTTAGTTGAGGTAATTGTATGTAAATTGCCATGTCGTTGTCAACCTCTTTCTTCAATTCAGCCAACAACAGTATGAAGCCATTTGTCCACCTCAGTGCTTACACACACACACACACAGAGCCACATTCACACACATACCTGCCTTGTTATAACACCAATCAGTCAACTGTCAGAGGCAGAGAGGGTTTACGGCAGCTTTATGGAGGTGAAGTAGCACTCCGTAGTCCATTTGGCTGCCCATATAAATGACTCATCTCTGTTTGTGTTTGTGTGTGTGTGTGAGAGTCTGTGTGTGTGTGACATGGTAAATGACTATGTAGCTTATCGCTAGCCATTTGTGCGTGTGAAATGCTATTCACACAGCCATGTACATCTCTGTGTTCTTCTGTGTGTGGATAAGTAACACATACATTTGCTTCAGTGAGTATGTGTGAGGACACATCACTGTCTATTCTGTGGAGAGGCTGAGTAGATGAAGTCAACTGTGAGTCTGTCTCCGCACCGTGTCAGCTGTAAGACGCCAAGTAAGCGTTAGAGACACAGGTAGCTGAGCAGAGGGGAGGATAGGAGCGAGGAGTAAGGGGTGTTGAGTAGAGATAAGGAAGAAAAGTTAACCGCATGACATATGAAGAGGGAGGAAAGAAGAAGGCCTCAAAAAGTTTTCAATCTACATTTTGTGTCGCGCTCCTTGTATTTTTTTTTTGTAGCAGAGTGTCTTGTAAATTGTCATCCTCCCACTCAGCTCATCATGTCACATTCCCACAAACCATGTCATTTTGTTGAGACGTCTGCTTTGAAATGGCCACTAGCTTAAGCCTAATAAGGAACCCAGCCTCTCCGTGAACATGACGGGCTGATCTGAAGACGCACATCACAACCCACAGACTCATGCATGGAAACATAAAAGCTAATGCCATTGTTTATTTGTCTTATTTAACTATTCTCACTGTGTCTTAGTGTTTTCAACCTCCTCTTTTTTTGCTGTTTGTTATTTAGCCTGAGAGCCACATCATTTACTGATGTATGTATCTGCCCAGTATGGCAGTCTTGTTTGACTTAGTCATTTCATGCTGTTTCTTTAATGTGTAGAAACAAACGCTGTTGTACTGGTGGTGCAGCAGGATGAAAAGACAACAGGAGCTGAGGGTGAAACTCTTCTTTATTCTTTAACTGCCAAAACCAGACTGAACAAAGGGCAAGTGCACTGGAACAACTGGACACAAACCACGCCCCCCAGCAGAGACATACAGGAAAAATCCTTCAGTGTCTCGGTGGAGGTCTAATCAGCCGACCGTAATGGCTGCACTGTACGCCAGCCATAACCACAGGAGGACCCTGGTGAGCAGGACGGCCATGATGAAGAGAATCAAAGTCCATAGCAGGGTGAGAAACCTAGGCTGGAAACACATCATCATCTGCTACTGTATGGGGCAGCCATGGCTTAGTTGGTAGAGTAGGTCATCTATTAACCAAAGGGTTGAAATTTTGATTCCCATTCGGTCCTTGTCAGGCTGTCCTTGGACAAGATTGTGGCTACATATGTAGTTTACCACCACCAGAGGGAGTATGTGAAAGTGAATTAATTATGGATCAATAATGTAAAGTGCTTGGGTGCCTTGAAAAGTGCTATGGAAATCTAATCCATTCTTATTCTTATTCTTAATAAATGCGCTGGCTTAAGCCTATCCAAAGTGACATGTTAACCACACCCACCCACATCTAGCACAAAAACCTTGGCCTCTGCCTTGGCCTCAGCCTCTGTATGATGGTCCCAGGAGGGACCATCATACAGAGGCTGAAGGGGTGAAGAGTGAGCATCATGACGTAAAAAAGAAACAAAAACAAAACGGCCGACCTGAGCTCCGTAGGCAAGAACGACCATGGAAAACAGTGGTGAACAGAGCCAGAGGAACATGAGACCTAGGCTGAGAGAAATGCGTGTGCCGCAAGTAGTGCAGGAGAGACGAACCCCCTCTGGCCACCTGGTAGTCTGACCCACCGTCGTGAGCAGGTGTGTATAACCCTGCAAGAGAGGTAGAGGTCAACCCGTCTGGCCAGAATCAGAAATGGCTCGAGGGGTGCCTTATTGTGTTGGTGGACCTTAGAACGCTGACACACGACGCACGCAGTTAGCCACCCCTTATTGGCAATTATTACATTTTTGGCTTTATTACATTTCAAACGGGCCCAAATTATTACGGTATTGGCAGTTATTACATATTGAGTTGTAACCGTGTGTTTAAATGAAACTACAAGGCCAAAAAGAAAGAAGTACACATACTAGTGGCGTCTACACACTCTGGGTATTTTACATAAGGCATTCACATTTTTGTTGTTTTATTTTCAGTCATTATATTTCTCATGGTGGCTGCCATTCATACCAATTTTCTAAGAAGCAAAAGGACCAAGTGTCCTTCCACAAAACCACCCACACTTACTGTTATTAGCCCAGCACAAATGGAAAAAAATGCTCCCTAGTTTAGATTCTTTCTCCCTTGCTCACATTTTAAATTGGTACACTCATTCTTAGTGCCTTGCCTCTCTTAACACACACACACACACACACATATACACACACACACACACATAAAAACACACACTCCCAACAGCCCACAGCAGTTGTAGTGCTCCCCAATGTGGACAGCTCCATCTATTGTGTGTGAATAATGTCCAAGGTCAGTGTGTACTCAGAGGGTGATCATAAAAACCATACTGCTGCTAACCACAGGCCCCACCACTGAATTAGACAGATGCTGGGCAAGACAGGCAGACAAGAAAAAAGAGAAAAGGAAGAGGTCACTGCAGTGGGAAAGATGGAGGAGAAAAAACACTAAAAGCACCGAGGGGGGAAGGGGTGGGGGGCAGAGATAGAATGGAATAGATGAGAGAATCCATAGATGTCACATCACAGAGAAGGGGCAGCAGACTGCTCTGGCTCTGACTCTCAGTGGATAGAAAGACTTCCCTGTGTGTCTCTGTCATAGGTCACACCTGGGGACAAAGTCCAGACATCACACTAGTTGATTGGAGGTGTCTTGTCAAACCAGGGATCCAATCTGTGTCCAAATTTCATTCAACTCCAGAGTAAGATGAAGTATCTGTCTTAATTGGGGTTATCGTTCCGGACAGTCTGAGCCCATGGGAAATGAATGGAAGTCAGAGCAGGATTTTGCTTAATTCTGCTTTTGAGTGTGTGTGATAGTATATGTGTGTGTGGGGAGTGGGGAGAGCTAATGCAGAAAAATTGGAAACCAATTTGGGTGAGTTTTCTTCATGGCATCTTAACAACACAAAGAACCATAAAACATTTCCATTTTCTGTGATGAAGACATTATGCATTACCCAGATCGTCAGCTGCAAATTCCTGCTCCAATTCCTGTGTTCAACTAAATCACATAATAACAGTAAAAATGAAAATGCTGAGACAAAAAAGCTGCTCATACAAGATGACAAAAAGATAAACAACCTGTTTCATAAACACATTGCAGCCAATTCTGAATGTGTAACTGCAGTCAGGTTTAACGAAAACTAGAAAAGCAATGTGCTGTGTGTGTGCTCCCCACACACACCTACACCACTGTTATATACTGAGTTACAACCATTTCTGTCAAAACTCCCAATAGTAAAGAATCCTTCTAAAAAAAATCTGGATCCAGACGGTGATCCTGATTATCCCCAAAATCTAATAACTGCTTGCTTTTATCATTCTGGACACAGAACATTTTGTTGAAATCAATCCATAACTTTTTGAATTATATTCCAAACAGTGGACGGACAGACTAACAAACCCAATGATTACATAACCTCTGCTGGCAGAGGTAATAAAGTACAGGTTGTATTCTTTTGTTTTGGGTTTAGTTCTTGATATTTAACCTTTGAAATATTTTAGTGTGATCATGTCTACCCAGGCCCAGTTAGTCATTAACCACTGTGACCAAACCTTTAACCTTTAATTTGGTGTTATTATTCGATGCAATTTAGCTTAACCCTCCTGTTAGAATACAATAGAATCTTTATTTATGTCAATAGGTTCACAGATGTTAACATGCACCACACTGAAATTTCATTTAACCCATCACTAGATCACACATCACACATGTAGACTAGGAGCAGTGGGCTGCCACATCAGGAGCCTGGGGAGCAGATGAAAGGGGGATCAAGTGCCTTGCTCAAGGGCAAATCAGCCTACAACTCTGCCAGTTCAGAGAATCAAACCAATGACCCGTCAATCACAAGACGACTCTCCAGCCAACTGGGCCATGGCTGCCCCCCCTGTTATGTTGACTTTTCAGGAATAGCAGTGGTGTTCTTGGGTCAATTTGACCCTGGGCATGTTTTAATTATCCAAAAGATGTCTGAAACAAAGAAAATCAAGCACTGTTAATATAATTAATTCCATTACTAACTATTCTATCAATATTTAGTGCAATGGTGTTCCTTACTTCTAACAGGTAATGATTCAATTAGAATAATTCACTCCTTTTTCATTAAAAAGAAGAATTGTATATATATATATACACGCACACACACACACACACACACACACACACACATACACTTACACACACACTCACACAAACTTTTTTGTTTATCCCTTTGTTGCTTTTGATAGGATCAACATATAAAACATAACATTAAAACATAATTTGTCTCACAGTTGTAAAGAAAAAACTGTCTGACATTTGTAACAGCCTCTTACCTCCAGTTTGACTGCTGGGTCAAACTGACCTGAACAGTATCTGTGTGATATATTTGGTCACAAATTACACTAAATAAAGTAATCAGAAATTTCATCCTAAAAAATAGTTTTACTTATTTTTCCTAGGTGTTCCAACTTTAAAATGGATCAATTTAACCCGTAACATAATAGGAGGGTTAAGCTACAGCTTAAAATACCAGAAATACCTGAATTTGAGAGACATTTAGCAGCCATTCATAGCTTCACTTCAAAGGATGTGACAGAACACACTATGGGGACGACACAGCGGTGGAGTAGTTACCAATGGCTAAACTAAAGTGGGTCCATGGCTGCATCCTTTTGGCTTCACTATGAAAGAAAATTCATGGAAATTGTAAAACCGACTCCTGTTTAAGGATTGTTACTGACAATTCACACACACACACAATGTGTGGGCTGTCAATTTTCATTTTAACAATATCAATACACAGAGAAAATATTTTTAAAGCTACTAAACTAAAATTTTTAAAACATTTGTTGGTGAGTTCCAATGAAAAAAAAAAAAAAAAAACATTTACTTTGGGGGGGAAAATGTGTACTGCTCATTGCTTGTGTGAAAATGAAAAGTAATCGACCTGACCTGTACATGTGCAGAGTCATTGAAGATGGTTCGAGGATTTGAGGATTCTGTCCTTTAAAGACCTCAGCCATTTAGTTAGCTTTCTCTGGAGACAGTGGTAGAACCATGCCCAGATCAAAATGGCTCTCTGAGGCTTTCAGGAAGAAGGTTGTAAATGCATAAGGCTGAGAAGAGCTGCAATAGAATCTATACATAAACTATAAATCAGCCTTCTACTGTGAGTCTAAGATTCTACAAATGGAAAATACACAGATCAACTGCCACCATGACCAGGTGTGTGTGTTTGTATTCCTGTTTTTCTGGAGACATTGATCAGTTTACAGTCCCACCATGGGGACCAAAATTCAGGTCCCCACAAGGATTAAATATAAATGTAGGTTCCCACTAACAAAATATAATTGTGGAAATGATGCTGGTTTTGACCACCCCGTCCCTTCCACAAATCCCTCAAGGTCCTAACTATAGAAAAGTACAGAAGACGCTAGCAGCCTCCTAAGACATAAAGCTGTCAAAATGAATGCATTAATGTGGATGAATCCATCATCATGATTAATCTGATAAAACATTTTATGCAATTAAACAAATTAGCATTAAACGAAGTAGTTCTTTACAGTTGTATTGGTTGAATTTGTTGAAACTATTAAAGGTGTTGAATAAACATGATAATTACACACATATATATATATATATATATATATATATATATATATATATATATATATATACAGATACAATGGGTGAAGGGGTACACCCTGTATGAAGCTCCAGTTCATCTCAGGGCTGAACATATTTAGACAAACAATCAGTCTCACATTCACACCTATGGGCAATTTAGATTAACCTATCAGTGCATGTGTTTGGATGCACACAGAAAGGTCGGGTGTGGGAATAGAACCAGGGCCTTCTGTCTGTGAGGCACGAGTGCAAACCACTGCACCACCGTGCTCCCCCTTTTTTATATTATTATTTTTTTTATTTATTTATTTATGTATTTATTTTATTTTTTACATGATTATCATTTTGTATTAATTAATTCATTTAGATTTTTTTTTCTAAAAATTTTCATTGTTTCATTGTTGATTACAAACTTGGTGCTTATGAGGCATGTAAATGAGCATGCATGTGTATGTGTGTGTGTGCATGTGTGCATGTGTGCATATGTGTGTGTGTGTGTGTGTGTGTGTGTGTGTGTGTGTGTGTGTGTGTGTGTGTGTGTGTGTGTGTGTGTGTGTGTGTGTGTGTGTGCATGTGTGCATATGTGCGTGTGTGTGTGTGTGTGTGTGTGTGTGTGTGTGTGTGTGTGTGTGTGTGTGCTGTCATCATGTCCCCATGCACCTACGTAATTAGTGTGTTCTTGGTAATGTAGTCTAATGGCTTCACAGCGACACTCTGAAATGCTGATGAACATCTGTTTGTCACAAACCTCAGCACACACACACACATACACACACAAACTTTCTCTGTGTCTCTCCCTCTCATCTCCCTCCATCTCATTTCCCAAAACACACACAAACTTCACATAGTTTAGTGATGTTGTCTATTTACTAAATGTAAATGTCATGTACTGCATAAAGAAATAGAATAAATTCAGCCAAAAACTTACAAACACCTGTAACTAAAACACACAAAAAGCCTTCACATGACATTCTGTGCGACACAGCGCATATAATTAGCATTACCCACAATTCTTCTGTCAAACACACACACACGCACACACACACACTTGTTAACATGTCTCATGAGGACCAAGTTTGTAATCATCACTTGTAGGTAAAGTAGCCATAAGGTAATAATAATAATAATAATAATAATAATAATAATAATAATAATAATAATAATAATAATAATAATAATAATAATAATAATAATAATAATAATAATAATAATAATAATTATTATTATTATTATTATTATTATTATTATTATTATTTAATAATAATTATGTTATAATATAATTATAACATCATCATCATCATCATCATCATCATCATCATCATCATCATCATCATAATCATAATCATAATCATAATCATAATCATAATAATAATAATAATAATAATAATAAATATAATCTAAAAATACATAAATAAATCTATATTTTAAAATAAAAAATGCAAAAGATATATTGCATATGCATATATTTAAAAATAAATCATTTTTAAAAATTACACTTTTTAAATACTTTTTAAAATATCTAAAAATGGAAAAATCTAAAAAGGATGTGAATTGGCTAATTTATGTAAATGCCTGAGCTTTTGCTAATTTGTGTCAGACGTGCTAGTAGTGAGCCCACTCATTTTCAATGGATCAACAAAATCTGGCCCACCAAAATAAAAAAAAATAAAAGGAAATGCTAAATCAATTGTAGGTAATTAATTTGACTATAGCACATAAAATAGATAGGTATATATTTGCAACAGTAGCCATTAAGGGGTTAACCCTTGTGGAGACCTGGATTTTGGTCCCCAAGGTGTCAGAGGTCCCCATGAAAAGACTGTGTAAAAAATATCATTGTCCCCAGAAAGATAGGAATACAAGTACACACACACACTTTCAGTTGTTTATTTTTGCAGAAAATGAGCAAAGCAGAGTTAAACTGTACTGCTTTCCTTTTGTCTTTTAACATTCATCTAAACATAAACAAACCAAATTGCTTTAGAACAGGTGTGTGTGTGCATGTGTGTGTGTCCTTCGCCAGGAGACACATCTTCTGACTAGTTAAGGAGGTAACCAGAGAAGCTGACTTGTTCTTCACCTATGGTTGTGTCTGGCCTCCATCACTCGCTCTGTCCTGCCCTTCCTTCTGTCAGCTTCTCAAATGTCAGGATGAAAGTGAAAACACGAGTGAAAAAAGCTCCTGCGTGGGCGTCCACCGTGACCATGTGAAAGCTTGCATTTCTGTGTGATCAGTATGCATCATGCACCCAATTGTCAGAAATCCAACAGTTCGCACGCCTGCAACCTGAGGCGTCGCTTCAGAGGAACGAAAAAGATGCATTTTAGTGTGACTCCATGAGACCGACATTCATTTATTTTCCCTTCCTTTTTGTGTGACTGGAGGGTGGACAGATGAAGGGACGGTGGGATGGCATGATGAAGGGGATGAATGATGCCTGGAGAGGGAACCATGTGACGACGACGACTCAAACAAGCTGCCTAATTGGGCACAAGAGGCCTCACAAGTTTGGTGGCGGAATTCTTCAAAAACACTTTTCTAATGTAAACACATTGAGGAGAGTCACATAAAGGGCTGTGAATAATCACACACAACTGCAAACACATACTTAGAGATGGAAAGCAAATTCAGGGATATGATAGACTCATAAGGCTGGGTATAATGAAGTATGTCTAACACACACACACACACACTGGTTTTTATGTCACGTGGGGACCAGGATTGTAACCATCACTTAGAGGTAAAATAAGCATTGTTAGTGTAAATGCATGTTCTTTTTTTCCTTTTCTTTTTAAATAAATGCATTTTTTAAATAAAAAAACAAATATATCTTCAAACCTAGGAAATTTCTGTTTCCCTCATGCTTTATGGGGACTTCAAGAAAAAACAACATACGTATTTGTGACAGAAGGTATTAAGGAGTTAACTCTCATGGGGACTTGGATGTTGGTCCCTATGATGTCATATGTCCCCCTGTGTGAACACATAAATGTCCCCAGAAAGCTATGAATACAAGTACACACACACACATACACACAGTCCTATTAACAAAGGCCTTGCTGATTGTTCCAGAACAGCGTCTTCCACTCATGTGTGTAAACCATCTAACACACTAACAAACACACAAGTTTAATATAATAGGAGTACCTCAGATCTCAAAGCAGTTGCATTATTTAACAGCAAGACTAGGATAGCCTCCAGAATGTGTGTGTGTGTGTGTGTGTGTGTGTGTGTGTGTCCACGCATGTGATTCTCCTTTTCCAGTTATAAATACCCCTACATCTGAGAATCCCCCTGTTCTCTCACTGATTCCTCTGCCTCTACTCTCTTTCTTCTCTCCATCTGCACCATAACTCCACTGTATTATCTCCATACTGATTGATCTACCATTTGAAATATTTCTTGACGTCTTTCGAAACCATATCTGGCATGGAGGCTAAAATTCAGCATGGCTTGATATTGAAAGAGAAGCAAAAGTATTCATGTATTCAGCTGGTTGTATCCAGACCTGTCTGTAAAGGCTGTACTGCACACAAACACATGTTTTTACGAGTGTATATTTGACTTATTTGCTGTTGAATGCCAGTGTGAATATTTAGGAATGCAGTTTGCGACTGAAAATGGTCAAATGGTCCATTTCCTGATTTTAATGATGCTGATTCTTGTAGGTTTAATATAAACATTGTAATGAGGAGGGGAACTGGGCCAAGACATAAATGATACTCGAAAATCCAACTCCCAAAGAACGTTGACAAAATTTTAATTTAACAAAAACACAGCAACTTATTTATTCAGGTGTGAGCTCAGCCAAGACAACAAACAAAGCCAGCTAAAGATCCCTTACTTACCAAACAAACAAAAAAATAATTTTATATATATATATATATATATATATATATATACATATACGCCTTACCTGGAATTCCTAAAAATTAAAACATGACAAACTGGTGCACAAAATTAAATACCTTCTTACACTTACCATCAAATGCTGTGATGCTATTAACAAATTATTTACAAAGTGTACAGAAGAAAAACAACTCATTAAACACAATTTTATAATGTTATGCCTGTTTTTGAACATGTCAAAAACAGGCATACAACAACATTTGTCACTGCCCTGACGTACCTCAGACCCTTAGCTTGACCCCTTTCTGGACTCTGGTAACTCCTTTGGTTTATGTTGTTTTATACGTAGGGTCCTCCAGATGGACGCTTCAGAAGAGACCCCACAGTTTATTAATAATTTAATTGTAAAAAATATTGTAAACCTTATTCCAAGTCTCTTTTCACACCTGTTAGTTCGGTAGACTGGTTCGTTTGGGCCCAAAACTTGTTACAATGTTGCAGTTCTCAACTGGTTCGGTTCACATTCAGACCAGTGTTTTTTGCAAACGGACCAACCACTGTGGCTGTTATATCTCTCCTCACCCATGTGGAGGCGCTGTTTGGAAAATACTGCGCTTTGGGTGACGTAGACGAAAGCTAATTGGTGCAGCACGTGCAGAGGGAAAATCTCGGAAGAAAACATCAGGCGGATTTGTTTTTTTCGAACAATGAACTGTGGTCATCTGCTTGTTTTTGTTTCAATATTTTTTTATCACTGCTTTGTGCAGCAAATACATTTACTGCTGTTGTTCCAGCATGGAGCTCGCATCCAGCATGACAACACTATGAGTTTGTTTTTGGAAAGAAAGAAAAGACACGTTGTGAGACATTATCACAGAAAGCACCTAAACCTGAACCAACTTTTTCTTCAAACACATTACGGAATCTTCCGTAGGTCAAAAAGACTGCTCCATAAAAGAGATGGGCCGAATTGAGGCTGGTCAGCACTCCAGGAACCGGACCGAGACCACCTCGAAAAGGAGGTCTCGGTACGGTCCTTTAGTGCGGACCAAAATAAACTGTTCCACTTTCACACCAGCCCAAATGAACCGGACCTGCAGGTGTTTCGAACTCTAGTCCGCTTAAAGCGAACCAAATGGTGTAGGTGTGAAAGCACCCTGTGTCCTGCATTTGGGTCCACTAGAACAGAGGTCTTCAAGTCATCAAGTCATCATCAAGTTATGCTGAAGTCTGATAACGACCCACTGCTGTGAAACAGGTGTGTTGGAGCAGGGTGGCATCTAAAACATGCAGGACAGTGGTCTCTGAGGACCAGGGTTGAAGACCTCTGCACTAGAACTCTCCAGTTGTGTCTAAAGGAGGGTACGTTACTTTGAAAAAGTAATTAGTTATAGTTACTAGTTACTTCTCCCAAAAAATATGTTACTGAGTTACTCCACTATAAAAGTAATATCAGTAAAAGTAACTACTGTGTTACTTGTTCCTGCTAACCCCAGTGTGGCTAACCTCAGCGTGTTGTGTGTGACATCATACGCGACATCACCATGTCATCTAGCGAATAACAATGCTCACACACACACACACACACACACTTACATGAGTCCTGCGTCTGTATGCGCAAAGTCGCTGACATCTTTTTTTATTGAGCGGCTTCAGTAACGTGCAGTAACGGGGTGTTGGAAATGATGATGGCATTATACTGACAGTAAGAGTAATTAGTTACTTGTTACTGAAAAAAGTAACACTGTTTATTTAAGCACTGTTTTTTCCATCACTGGCCGGCAGTACCCTCAACATAATTGTACCTTTTAAGAAGGGCTTTCACTGTTTGACAACTAGTTAGTACATTTTACAGGGCTGAAAATGTACATATCAGTCCAAATATTAACCTCACATTGGTGTTTATTGTACCTTAGTGTATAGATGTGTACCCCTACTGTACCTTCTTTTCAAAGAGTGAACTACTACTACTTCAAATACAAGTACTAATAGTTGATATATGACTTCTCGCCGTTAATACTATAACAAACACTATTACAACTAGAAAAGCACTGTCAGAGTGCAGACCTCCACCGAGACAGTTTATTTGTTTTAGTTCATATCATTACTGTAACTGGTCTGTTCTTAATATCTGATCTGCACTAACGTGTACCTGGAAATATATTACTGTTGTTATTAGACTGTAATTAAATGGTAAATGGACTGGACTTATATAGCACTTCATGGTGCTCAAAGTGCTCACATTCACCCATTCATACACATTCATACACCAGTAGGTTTCTAAGGTTCTGTCAGTTCTACTGGGAGACTAAGTCAGGGTTCACTGTCTGGCCCAAGGACACTTCGACATGTGGACAGCCAGAGCCGGGAAACGGACCACCACCCTTTGGTCATTGGACGACCCGCTCTTCCAACTGAACCACAGCCACCCCATTAATTAATTAATTAATTAATTAATTAATTAACAGTAATTAACAGTCTCTTCTTACACATAATAATGTTGTGACATTGCATTTTAAATACAATTTTCTTTGGTTCAAAGCTTAAACACATGTTTTCTAGCTGAGTAGACATAACTATGAAAATAAATAGGTTTGTTAAAAATAGCTCAATCACATTGTTTTTTTATGCCTAATGAGGAATAAAAACACTGAGGAAAAAATCTAAGTTTTCACTAAGGTTTTCATGATTCATGCATCAAAGGGTTAAAGTATAGAAATAATGGGGACTACATGGTGTCCTATGGTGTCCTTATGTGAAGAAGTACACCCTATCATAAAACTTTAATTATAATATGCACGATTTTTCTTGCACACTTAACTCAATCTCAAGGGGATTTTGGAAAGAGAGGAAATAGGATGCTGACGGCGTCATTCACTCGCAGCCGGCAACTGTGTGATAAGTCTCTGTCACTAGCATCTTGTCAAATTTCAGCCTGTTCTTGGGGGAAAAGGAAGTTGTACTGGGCCCCAAAAAGGTGTACCTACTAAAATAGACATGGAGTGCACTCAATGCTGATGGTGCTGAACATGATGTCTAAGTCAGCACGTCCTTAAATCGCCTTCTTCACACTGATACAAGACTCGCCAAGTCACACAAACAGGCCATTAGGACAAAAATGCATTTAAGGCACTTGGACATATTGATTTTTTGTTTACTGCTAAAAAATAGGACAAGTCCCATGTGCGAACCTGTGGTCAAACCATTATAGCTATTTTTGTAAAGTGGTAGTGAAGGTAACACATGAACATTTCCCATCCTTGTATATGAGGGTTGCTCTAATACATCAGATACAAAGAAAAGAGAGAAGCGATGAAAAATAAAATAAAATAAAAGTATTTCAGTTCAATTGAACCTCACAAAAGCAGTTAAACTGTACCACATTGGGAAAAAAGGAGAAAAATAGTAATAGAGGACTGAGAAGGATTGTCTTAGTTGTTATTTTCTTTCTCTCATCTCTCACAGAACAGCTGAAAGCATCAACATAATGGGATGTTCCACATGGATCTAGTATACTATATGTTGCCTGTATGTCTCCTGACACTATTTTGGCAAAGGAAGGATTCTTGTCAAAAGGATCAGAGTTGATTCCTGTTTTATCTGACGGCGACAACTGATGGCCTTCCCTTTTTCACTCTGGCTTTAAAAATAAGTGGTCCCTTTGTAAATGCTTATGTGTTCTAACCCTCTATGGCAGGGGTCTCAAACATGTGGCCTGGGGGCCAAATGGGACCCGCCAAAGGTTCCAATGCAGCCCCTGAAATGAATTTGCAAAGGTCAATAATTCCACAATCAATGCAGGGGGCGTGGCTGTGGTCACTTGTTTTTTACATTAAGAATTCATGAAAAAATAAATAAATAAATAAATAAATAAATTTTATATAAAGTCATTTATAAATGATGGTACCCCAAAGTGTCAGTTTTGTAAAGTGAGCATAGGAAACTTACTTTAGGCCTTAATACACTTAAAATTATTTATTTATCGCATATTTTTCATGTGTACATTAAATGAGTTTTTTCAAATTGTAATACTTTGTTCAACATGAAAATAGACCAATGATTGCTTTATGAAAAAAAACATGTTTATTTATTGCTACAATGAGAAATACTCTCAGTTCAAGTAACTAACATGTGCAAACTGCATAGTAATGTTAACACAGTAGTGTGTTGAACTTCACACTCGATCCATTTAACACAAAAGAATGCACCTCAATACACTGCATAGCAATTTGCATCAAATTCCAAACAAAGAGGGTGATCCACAAAATAACTTAAAAATAAATAAAGTGTGCATGAGTATTATAGAACATGACTCAAATGATAGTGCAGTCACCCTATAACCTATAAACAGCTGTTTTGTTATATTCAGCAGAAGCTGAACAACCCAGCCTCCATCTCCTCTCTTTTAACAGACCAAATAAACTCAACTAAACATCAGCCTCCATTTCTTCTCTTTTTTCACAGACCAAATGAATGTCATGTTATGCTGGGTCATCCTAGACCCCCATGACTTTCTCTGTGACATTCCACTCTTGGGCTAAGTGCATGAAATGGTCTGCACACGTACTGGTGGAGTGCCTCTCCTCTTTTTTCATATCAGTTAGAACCTGTGACTGAAGTCCCCACTCGTGATCAAAATTAATCAAATCAAAACTAAGATTACTCAGTGATGTCCAGTACTCAGCGCCACTGTCCCAGTCTGTTGAGCTACGGAATGGCCCGAGGTACAAAAGGTACAAAATTTGTGCCATTAAATGCATGTTGCGTTAAAGTGTTAAAAATGCGTTAACTTTGACAGTCTTAATTTTTTAATGAATTTCCTTACTTAGTTCCAGACGGTTAAGTCATGTAAACCATTTGGATCCAGTCTTCTGTGAGTGGTTTGTTTGTGAATGCAGCAATGGGTGATAAACTCTATCTAAGGCTAAATACCACTAACCCTAATGCTAATGCCAATGCTAACCCAAAGCAGGTGGTAAACTCCATCTAGCGCCACACTGCTTTGATTTGGATGCTTTGAGTGCAGGACTCTATGTGGCATAATAAGGACATGTTAGTCAATTGTAGACTGAAGGATGTGCATAAACCTGCTCGACACACACCTGTCATAAAAAAGTGTCTGTTATGAACAGGATCAGAATTAGAAGAGCCTTTATTGTCACTGCAACAAAATACAACAAAATTGTACCATCTCCCTTCGCATTAATAAGTTAAAATATTCAAATATAACATAATGAGTTCAAGTATAAAATAAGGATTTAAGTATCAATAAGATTAAAAAAAGACATAAAAGCGCTCAGATGAGTATTAAAAAGTGCTGTGCAAGTAGGTGAAAATGACCAGTGAAATAAAGTGTAGAGTGATGTAGATGGTTACACCCGGGTCCAGTTTGAATTTACAGTGCTGACAGCTCTGGGATAAAAACTGTTTATGAATCTGCTGGCCCTTTGGCGTAATGACCTGTAGCACCTGCCAGAGGGCAACGGGTGAAAGAGGTGATGGCCAGGGTGAGATGGGTCCTTTATAATATTGTTATAGCATTATTATGTAGTGTTTTTAACAAAAAAAAAAGAGGATAAATGGACACATACATTGTTTTGAACCAAAAAATCATGTGTATATATATATATATATAAAAAAAAAAAAAAAATGTAAAAAAAAATGTTCCTCTCGCCCCACGTGGGCGGTGTCTCCTTCAGGCTCGGGTCCTCTACCAGAGGCCTGGGAGCCTGAGGGTTCTGCGCAGGATCTTAGCTGTTCCTAGCAATGCGCTCTTTTGTACAGAGATCTCTGATGTTGTTCCTGGTATCTGCTGGAGCCATTCTCCCAGCTTGGGGGTCACTGCCCCTAATGCTCCGATCACTACTGGTACCACTGTTGCCTTCACACTCCACATTTTGCCTTCACACTCCACATTTTGCCTTCACACTCCACATTTTGCCTTCACACTCCACATTTTGCCTTCACACTCCACATTTTGCCTTTGGATAGCTTAGTGGTCTACACCACTGACTTTGGTGCGGAAGGTTGCCGGTTCGAATCCCAGGTGTGCCCTTAGCAATAAATAGAGTCATACCGGCTCGGACGGCGCCCAGGACAACAAGGTCCGCGTTAGGGGTTGAGGAACCAGGACACCCTGATGTTAAATTGGCTACTGGAACAAGACATTCATGGAGCAGGGCAGATATATATATATATATATATATATATATATATATATATATATATATATATATATATATATATATATATATATATATATATATATATATATATATATATATATGTATGTGTGTGTATATATAGCACTTGTGCCTCACAGTTAGAAGGACCCTGGTTTGAATCCCACATCAAACCTTCCTGTGTGGAGTTTGCATGTTCTCCACATGGGTTTTCACCGGGTACTGCGGTTTCGTCCCACCATCCAAAGACATGCATTGACAGGTTCATTGGTTAATCTAAATTGTCCATAGGTGTGAATGTGAGAGTGATTGTTAGTCGATATATATTCAGCCCTGAGATGAACTGGCTTCTCATACAGGGTGAACCCCACCTTCGCCCATTGCAGCTGGGTTCCACCCCCACTGACCACCGTGACCCTAGTGAGGATAAAGCGGGTTCAGATGACGAGACAAGGTTCAGTAAAAATTTCATGAATTGAAATTTCATATGTTTTATGTTTAATGAGTTGATTAATAACGTTTGAAACCATATAACATTATATAATCAACCATATTTTCCTGTTCATAAGATATGACCTCTGTGGACATCCAGAGGCTCCATAGTGAATGTAGAAACACCATCATCGTCCAAACTACAGCCTGCAGGCCAACTGTGGCCCACAGTCCATTTTTAATTGGCTCGCAAAAAAAATGATAAATAGAATAGAATATGGCCCACACTTTAACTGTTGTATGAGCATATTGCACTTATTAGTTTTAATACTAGGCGGAGTTACTGTTGAACAGGCAGTGGCTCCACCAAAAAAGGACAACCAGAATAAATTTTCCTCAAGTTACTAAAATGGACTGCACTTATATATTATTAATATATATATATTATAATTATATATATTGTCTTCATGGTGCTCAAAGTGCTTTACATTAGCCTCATATTGACCCATTCACACACACACACACACACACACACACACACACACACACACACACACACACACACACACACACACACTTATACACCAGTAGGTTTATAAGGTTCTGCCATACCTACTGGGAGCCTAACATAGGGTTCAGTGTCTTTGCCCAAGGACACTTAGACATGTGGACAGTCAGAGCTGGGATGCAAACCCCAGACCCTTCAGTCATTGGACGACCCGCTCTGCCAACTACCAGCTTTTTTCCCCCTTCAATAAAGCTGTGAAAGTCTTGTCCGTGAAAGAGTCACAGGAGGTGAATTCAACTGGGACACATGTACAAACATGTTGTCCCTAAGAGATATAGAACCTCTCGAACATGGGCCCCCACCACTTGACACTTCGGGGTGCCAGGGCTCCATCATCACTGATTGTAGCTTTAATTAACTTTTCAGTCATGTTTTATGCATTAGATATGTTCCATGTTTGACTGACCAAGTTAGTGACCTAGTTGGTGTTTGAAGACTTACACCTGCAGAAAATCCAGATAGTTTTCTCCTTGTGTTTCCATCTCAATCATCTGCTACTGTTGTCTTACTCATCTTGCTTGAGGGCTCGTTTGATTTTTTTTTAAAGGTTTATTCACTATCTTACTTATTTCTCACAAATGGACACCGAGGCCTGAAAGGAAAAGAATAAAAACAGTCTCAAAAGTAAAAAAAAAAAAAAAAAATCAGAAAACATTGCCCTTATTGTCTCATTTCTCATGTCTATCTCATTTTTCATGTCTGTCTTTATGCTGTTACACAGCCACAGGGATTTCCAAGAAGCTTCTTTGTGTGGGTTTACTGTTGGTAATCTGATGTGTTGAAAGTTTTAAGGAAAAAGGAAACAGATGGCACTCTCAACCCAAACTGATGTTGTTCTTGTGGTCTTGGCTGACCATAAATAAACCTGTCAGGTTGTGATGAGATGCCCTGATGAATGAAAATAATGGACACACTATTAAGCTCTTCTTGGGTCAGATCTGTTTTGTCTGATCTAACCAAAACAAATGGTAAACAAACTTCAACTTATCCAAAATGCAGCCACTAGAATACTCACGAAAAAAACACCGACATTTCACCACATCACCCCAGTTGTTAAAGGTCAACTTCCATCGTTATTTCATTTATATTGCCATGGTCACCACTATGGTTGAATGCATTGTGCATCAGTTTTGTGAAAAATTAGGTTATCTCTCATATGTCTTGTTTCCAGTTGTTTTCTGTGAGTTAGAACATGGGCTATGAGTGAATCACTGGCTTTTCCGGTGTTTATCATGAATATCCATGACGCGTTAATAAGGCATTGGTTTCTGAACAAGAAAAAAAAACGAAAAGGGCAAACCCCCAGCTGAGTGGTGCCAGCCCACAGCAGCCTCTGGATGACCTTTTTCCACTGTTTCACAGGTTCACAGAATGTTTGTGGATTAGGCCATGAAACTCATCTTTTTGAGTATGGGCAAGAAAAAAAAAAAAACATAATTATGCAATAAAAACTCAAAATTGTGAGATAAAAAATTAAAACTCTGTGATAAAAACTCAAAATTATGTGATTAAAAAGTCACAATCATGAGATAAAAGTCAAAATTATGGCCCAGTGGCTGAGCAGTTAACGCTCTTGCTTCACAGCAAGAAGATCCGGATTTGATTCCTGGACCTTTCTGTGTGGAGTTTGCATATTTCTTTCCCCGTGTCTGGATGGGTCTCCTTCGGGTGCTCTGGTTTCCCCCATCACCTAAAAATATGTTTGTTAGGGTCAAATCCTCCAGCCAGGTAACTGACCATTAGCCTGGCTCTACAGCTGGAGACGGGTCCCTGGGCGCCACCCATGGCTGCTCACAGCTCATTATGGGTCACCCCAATGCCATTAAAGGATGGGTTAAATGCAGAGGACAACTGTTATATAATGACGAATAAAGTACCTTAACCTTATAATTATAATATATAAAGTCACAATTTCTCTCCTTCACTGATTTAGTGATTTATTTTTATTACTGTCACATCTGTTCAGTTTGAAAAAGTAATGAGTCTATTCTGAGAATGTTAAGAGTATAAAGAACAGATATTTATATAAATGTTAAGAGTATAAAGTAGAGATATGTATATAAATGTAGGGAGTAAAAGTCAAAAGAAAAATAAATACTCAAGTAAAATACAGATAGGTAAAAAAAAAAAAAATCAGTAATGAAGTTCTTCTACTCGGTTACTTCCCACCTCTGCCTCAGTCTGTCTGCCTTTAAAATGAGACTTAAAGCATATTTATTCTCTTTAGCCTGTGATTTGTGACCATAGCTCTTTTAACCCTTGTGCGGTCCTTCGTAAAAGGCACATTGGCTGTGTCCTACAATCGGGTCTTAAAAACCCAGATTCCAAAGTTCAGTTCCATAGACTCATCACCCCACCCCCCAAGGATATATTACTGTTTTCAGTAGTAAGCAATGGCATCCTACAGTACGTATAAAAAGGTACATTTGTGAGCCACCGGGTCTCTTTGACCCGAAGGACCGCACAAGGGTTAAACACTTTTTATTTTTCCTTTTCTTGTTTTGTTTTACTTGTCTTTAAAGTATGGTTTATCTGTTTGAAAACATCTCTACTTGAAGCACATGATGTATGCATATGAACTGTGCTATACAAATACATTTTTTTTTTTCCGTCTCTGGGGTCATTATTATAGTTTTTCTGTGGCTGAATTAAAAGAGACATGATGAGGTCACAGTGGCACAGCAGACATCAGTGTCTCCTCACAGTGAGACACCACTGTCCCGCTGAGACATTTCTCCATTTACTTTGCCTCTTCTCTATGTTTCGGCACAGGTCTTCACTGGAATATGTTTTCTCTGTGTTGTTCTGTCAGCGCTTGTTGATTAGTGGCTCCAAACTTCACCGTAAAAGTATTATAAAATAGATTTAAATAATTGCTGGTTTTACTCGGTTTAACGTTGTCCATTTGGCTTGTTTTTTAATATTACTTTGCAAATGTAATTGACTGTGATGCTCGGCAGAGATTGATGATTGCTTCTCCAGGTGGGGTCTTTTTATTTCCCTTTAGTCACTGTATAATGTAATGCAGTGAGTTAGTAGATACACATTAAATAATGATGATACATGATGACTTTGACCATTACATTTGCTTTTATTGGCTCCTTCCATGACAGTGAATGATTGAACATTCAAGCCTGTTTGCAAATTTCAGCTGGATTAAGCAGATGTAGATATTCAGAAACCCACCCAGAGAGTGATTTACTCTCCAGGCAGTCTTAAAAAAAAAAAAACTTATTTGGACAAATTTAACATTTTTGCCTGTGGAAAATTGAAGCAGAAGATCAAGATTTTTTTTCTTCAAGATGGCATTATGGTTTACATCTTTGCTTCTCATTTCTGTTCTTAAAGAAGACCTATTATAGTCAGTTTTAACAGTCATTATGTGAGTTTTCAGCACCTACAGAGTTGCTTTGCATGATTTCCAGTTCAAAAACCTCCATAGTTATTTCATAGTGGCATTCACAAAAGTCCAGATCCAAGCCAATTTCTGCCTATGCCTGGCAAGCGTGACTATGATATGAATTCATAGTCTGGAGATGATCCATAGACTGAGCTTATGCGTACGGGTGGGATCAAACGCTGTCTTTCAAACTGCTCTGCACGTAATAGGCCAGCGCTATGACCAATCAGAGCAACGAACAACATGATATATACAGAACAATGAAAACAAGTCTAAACTAGTGTCTATCTGGTTGTTTTAACATCTTATAAGCTAGGCTAATTAACGTTGACACACCGGCAACAGTGGAGGAAAAATATCCAACTGGCTCCGTTCACATGCTGCTTATCTGACCATAGACTGTACATAAGTTCCTACTTCTTCAACCCTGTCATCGTTGCTCTAAGCCAAATCTACAATCTCGCTACACCGATGGAGCGTTGTGAATGGACCACGAAAATTTTACTAGTCCTGGCTGAAGCTGGGGGGGGTGGGTTGGGTCATGGTTATTTGTTTATTGTGTGATAGTGGTAGGCTAACATAGATTACTGTACACAGAGCCATCAAGTCACATGCTTTTCAGTCTTAATATAAATTTTGAACTGGGAGGAATCATTCATGTTAATACTTTGGACCACTCGTGCGTTACGTTACTTTACAACGCTATAAACATGTCCAACTTTGATGTGTGTCCGTACATGTTGAACCCCGAGTCTGACCTGGACAATGAAAGATGAATACATTTTGCTGTGGCTGTTGGCTGGCAAAAATAAAAGCTTCCCACAGTTTTATGGGTGGGACATCTTTTGGAAAAGAAAAGAGTTGATATTTTCCTTCACAGTTGAAAAACAAATGACAGACTGTTTTGGGAGGCATCTTCTCTCTTCTTTTTCAGGTTGGAAACGTAACTCCTGGAAAATTTTAATTATATGCCGGGTGGGTGTGTTTTGGGGCCGGTTCCACGCTGTTGGAGCATTCGTCCCAATTGGGCATTTCAACCTTGTCATCTGGCAACGACCTGTTTAGAGTGGCAGGAAACCAGGTTGAAGAATACACACAAGCACTCATGTTTTGTAACTTTGCTGAGGTTTGCGGCCAACATCTGACATTAAAACATTGGATGTATGTAGAAAAACACAGATTAGGCAAAATAGGTCTGCTTTAATTTTCATTTTTCCTGTACTTGTGGGGTGTAACTGCGAAACTGCGATACTTTGGTGCCTCTGCAACATATTTTTTCATCAATTTTTACCACATCAACTTTCCCATCGTGCCAATAGCTCTGTGTGGAGGAATGTCTACCATTGTTACACAAGAGACCAACTGTTTGTTTTCAAATTAAACTGGCTACATTATCTGTGTTTTCTTTGTGTATGATAATTTCTCCCAAAATCCGATAATTTTGAGGTTTTGGTACAATAGTTGCACATTTCCTATCTGGCATCACTGGAATGGGTTGCCACGCCAGAGTCAAACACCACAATATGAGAAGACCTTATCAACCAACTTTGTTGTCCATAATTATGGGAAACTTACAATCGTTCCTGTCAAAAATGGACGAGTTAGCGGCAGTGACATCACAGTCCATTGTTAAGTTTGTTACCCATTTTTCATTTTAGTCTTGTCAAAATTAATTCTTAGTCTTAGTCACTTTTAGTCTATTACAAATAATTTTTGTTAGTCATATTTTAGTCGACTAAAAGTCTCAACATTTTAGTCTACTTTTACGTTAATGCAAGGTATTTTGGTCAAAACATGTCAGTCTTTTTCTATTTATTTCAGGAATAGTTTTGTGAATTAATTCCAATTGAGTTGTGTTCTACATCTAACATATTGATGACATGTCTTGGTTGGATTAACTTGAATGAATCTTCAATTTATTAGAAATAGCAACACATAAAATATATTACAACAGTACAGCTACCTTTATAGCTGAGCAAACACATAAAATGAAATAAAAATTAAAGATCACAGTATCCCATATCAAATACTGTACAGATGGAACCTTCTCAATAATAACAAATCACAAAAACTATTAGGATGGTTCAAAACAAATATCTGTTACCAGATGGAGGTCTACAGTAGAAAACTAGTGTGAAAACATGTACATTGGCACGTTTATCATGAGTGTTTTTAGAACAGCTGTGTTGTCTCGTCATAGTCCTGTAATCATCATGGGAAAAACGGTCGTCGACAAACATATTTCAACTGACAAAATTAACACTGTCACAGTCATCAGGACTTTGGGCACTACAACATGCTGGTCGTCAGAGTGACATGGGTGATCATGGCCCACACAGACAGGACCATGGTACTAGAAAGGTTCACACTGGTATGGGCAAACAGGACAGAGAAGGGGACGGGGAGGATGGGGGGCAGTGTTTGTGAATGATAGATGGTGTAACTCTGGGCACATGACTTTTAAAGACCAGTACTGCTCAGGGCCATATTACAGACCAGGCCAGTGGGACCCAAGGGTCAGGGGAGAGGGGCACACACAAAGCGATGCAGATTGTGATGTCAAAGGGCCTCTGTTCTCTAGGATCCTATGACTATTCATACTGTTCTAGGGCATATGTGATGAGAACCCAGAGAGAGGGGTGATGTGAATTGGTCGGGGGGACAGGGACAGCAATCAGAGGGTTTGACCCTGCCAATAACAAACTGTGAAGGGGAACAGTCATTCTCCAGACTGGCTTGAATTAAAAATTAGTTCAGGATGAAAGAGTGACAAAATCAGTTGAAATCACTCTGCATTTTTTAAAAGTTTGTTCAACAGCTCAACTTTGATGAGTTAGTGGACGACTTTGCAAGAAGGAAGAATGGAAAGAAACTGTTGTTGAATGCTTACACTATAAAACATGTTGAGAATACTTCAAATTTGCAGGCAACAGTCGCACTAAGACTTTTATGTTTTGCCAATGATGAACTAAGCCAACTATGAAAACACTGTTGTTCCAATTAGTAATTCTTCTTTTGGCAAGTGATCCATTATTTTCATTTCTTCATTCTGCCACCATAGCTTTCTGTTTTTGCTGAACAGTGGCATTCACATTATTACAAAAAGGTCATTAAGGTTATCATAATTTATCATTTAACTAACACCTATGGGTAATTTAGATTGACCAATTAACCTACCAGTGCATGTGTTTGGATGGTGGGAGGAAACTGGAGTAGCCACACAAACATGAAGAGAACATGTAAACTCCACATAGAAAGGTCTGCTGCTGGAATTGAACCAGGGACCTTCTGTCTGTGAGGTACAAATGCCAACCGCTGCACCACCGCGCTAACTGCTGCACCAATGCACTAACTGCTTCACCAATACACTAACCACTGCACCAACACACTAACTGCTGCACCAATGCGCTAACTGCTGCACCAATGCGCTAACTGCTGCAACACCGTGCTAACCGCTGCCCTCAAATTTTCAATAACCAAAATCTAGTATTTTAAAGATGTCATTCCACTGAAAACCACTTTTCCACACCCCTTTTGGAATCTGATGGGTCACCTCGAGTTACCAACACATGCTGTGTTTGCTGCATGGTGTGTCCACTCCACTGGCTGCATTTCCTATTCATAGAAAACAATACAGAGAAGAGCCACCTGAAGGCCGTAACAGGACCCCTGCTGGACCCGCTGCAGTTTGCCTACAGGGCAAACAGGTCGGTGGATGATGCTGTCAACCTGGGACTGCACTACATCCTGCAGCACCTTGACAGCCCGGGCTGCTATGCGAGGATCCTGTTTGTGGATTTCAGCTCGGCGTTCAACACCATCATCCCCAAAATCCTCTCCTCCAAACTCTCCCACCTCAAAGTGTCTCTGCCCATCTGTCAGTGGATCACCAGCTTCTTGACAGACAGAAGTCAACAGGTGAGGCTGGGAGACGTCACCTCAGCCACATGGAGCACCAGCACTGGCGCCCCCCAGGGGTGTGTCCTGTCCCCTCTGCTCTTCTCCCTCTACACCAACGACTGCGCCTCCACGCACCCAGTCGTCAAACTCCTGAAGTTTGCAGACGACACCACAGTCATCGGCCTGATCCAGAATGGAGATGAGTCTGCATATCGGCAGGAGATCGAGCGGCTGGTGCTCTGTTGCAGCCAGAACAACTTGGAGCTGAACACGCTCAAGACTGTGGAGATGACGGTGGACTTCAGGAGACAGCCCCCGCCTCTGCCCCCCCTCACCATCTGCAACAGCCCCGTGTCAGCTGTCGAGACCTTCAAGTTCCTGGGAACTACCATCTCTCAGGACCTGAAGTGGGAGAAGAACATCCACTACATCCTGAAGAAGGCCCAGCAGAGGATGTTCTTCCTCCGACAGCTGAAAAGACACGGCCTGTCTCAGGAGCTGCTCGTCCAGTTCTACACAGCTGTCATCGAGTCTGTCCTGTGCTCCTCCATCACTGTGTGGTTCGGAGCAGCCACACAGCAGGACAGGAACAGACTGCAGCGCACAGTCAGGACGGCAGAAAAAATCACAGGAGCCCCCCTGCCCTCCATCCAGGAACTGTACTCCTCCAGAACCAGGAAGAGGGCAGCCAACATCATGAAAGACTCTGCCCACCCGCGTAACAACCTGTTCTCCCTCCTCCCCTCCGGCAGGCGCTACAGAGCCCTGCGCACCAAAACCACCAGACTTAAAAACAGTTTTTACCCCACTGCCATAACTTTAATTAACAGCTGATACAGTCTTGCACTGCCGTATATTCAAGTCCTACATTCACACTGATTTGCACTACCTCGTGTACTTTGCACCACTCTTTTTGTATAATACTATTTATTTTTATTCTTGTACATACTATTTTATATTTTTATATTTTATATCTCTACTATTCTGAGAGTGACACCACCTGCCGGAATAGAATTCCATGTATGTGCAAATGTATCTGGCAAATAAAAACGATTCTGATTCTGATTCTGAGAAATGAGCGACTCAGAAAAAGTCTGTCCACTACACGTCATGAGAATATTGGTGTCACCCACATGGGGTTAAGCCTGTCCCCCATTGCGGTGAATCTGAAGTAGCATTAACATTAGCATCTACAAGAGAAACTTAGAAAAATGGCGGAGCTCGTTCACATGCTTTGTGTGGAAATAAAGCGCTGTTTTTTTGCCCTGCATGTTTTCAAAACAAGCGACACAATGAAACCTAGCTGGATGGTAATAACACATAGAGCCAGAGGGGAAGGGGAAGGGGAAGTGTTCCTTCACGCATTCTGAGCCAATCAGATATGCCTCATTACCGCATCATGGGCATGTATGAGGAAGTACCAGTAAACTGTAGTTTGACAGACAATTCTTTATTTCCACAGAGAGCACATGAACCAGTTTGCGCTATTTTTTTTTTTTCAAATTTGTGCAGCAGCTGTTGCACCATCTTCTCTTGTAGATGCTAATGCTACTTCAGACTCACTGCAATGAGGAACGGGCTTAACCCCACGTGGGTGAAACCAATGTCCGCATGATGTATTGTAGACAGGCTTTTTCTGAGTGGCTCGTTTCTCTCTGTTGTTTTCTATGAATGTGAAATACAGCCAGTGTAGGTGACACACCACTTTCAAATCCAGCATGTGTTGGTAACTCGGAGTGACCCATCAGATTCCAAAAGGAGCGTGGAAAAGTGGTTTTCAGCGGAATGACACCTTTAAGGACAGTCCAGTTACAGTAATGATATGAACTGAAAAAACTAAACCCATGAATGTACAAGAGAACAACTGTAGAAAAACTGACCACTGGACCAACCAGTATGGATCAAAGGGTTAAACCCAAAAGTAAAATGGAGATGTTGATAACATCAAGCAGGCTTTAATCTTGTGCGTTCACAGGCTATAGCTGTGTGTGTATATAAGCTACATGTACTGTACGCCATCTGAAAATCATATATCCCCTGTGATTCCAGTGTGCTGTCTGTTTGTTAGCAGACCCCCCTTGGGAGCCTGGGTCACTGTGTTCTATTACTGCGCAGTATGCATGAAGCAAAACAAACTATGGCAATAGACAAAGCAAACGGTACCACAGCCCCCTGCTGCCATTTAAAGCACCACAGGGGGTCTGTGCTGCATGCGTGTATGTCCAGGGGTATTTGGATAACAGATCTGTGCAGACAAATTTTCATGGTAATTTGATGAAGATAGGAAAATGTGTATGTGTGGTTCAGTATTAAGGTATATGAGAAAATAGTGTTTGTGTGTAGACGTGTGCATATTTGTACACAATGCAGATGTGCCATGGCCAATGATTCATTGTCCTTCGGCGGCTGACTAGATCAGACTCTGTCCGCCAGCTCCATTTTGTCCCAATAACACCCTTGTCTACCACCGCTGATAATTATCTGCACGGCTGCTCTGCTCTCGTCTAAATGGGAAAGACAAAGAACACGTTTGTAAAAGAGCCTGAAAACTTAGTTAAGGACTAAAAGAGGGAGAGCGACAGTGGAGTTGTTGATGGGGTGGTGAAGGTGGTGATAAAGGGGTGGGGGGGGGCGGGGAGGCGCCAGACGGTGGAGCAGACAGACGAAAGGAGAGGAAGGAGAAATGATGATGATGAGTGTGGATAGGCAGGGAGAATTGAATCTTTTAATCTCCCAAAGTGGGAAGAAAGCGACCTGAGGCATTTGTGATTGGATTTCCTTTAAGTCCACAAGTAGGTCAATAGAGCTAGCATTGCTCATTAGCAAAGAGGGAGGAGAGTAAGGGAAAAGTTTTGTGTCGATACTATGAGCATCATCCATTTGTCCTTTCCTCGAGAGGAGGTGGAGGAAGGAAGGGATGGGGGAGAGAGTTCTGGGAAGTTTTGTAGCATGAATTTGTTGACTGGAGGAGGAAGATGGACACATATACCAGGGGTGGGAAGTAACATAGTAAAAGTATTCTTTACTGTACTTAAGTAGGTTTTTTAGGTATCTGTACTTTACTTGGCAACTTTTTACGTTGAGTCCCTACATTTTTGTATAAATATCTGTACTTTATACTCCTTACATTTATAGAAATATCTGTACTATATACTCCTTACATTTAATAATAATAATGGATTGGATTCAAATAGCACATTTTTGGCCACTCAAAGCGCTTCACATTAGTGACCCATTCTTCATTTGCTCTCACATGCGCTATCCAGTGGTGGCAAAGTGCATATATAGCCACAGCTGCCCTGGGGCAGACTGATAGAAGCATGCCTGCCATTTTGTTTCTACAGTCCCCTGACCACCACCGAACATTAACATGCATTTATACACTAGTGTGAGTGGCACTGGAAGCAAGGAGGGTGAAGTGTCTGACCGACTAGGACAGAGCGGGATTTGAACCACCAACCCTTCAGTTACTGGACGTTGCTCTACCAACTGAGCGATGGTTTTATACTCCTTACATTTATATAAATATCTGTACTTTATACTCGTTTCAGTCTCAAAATAGACTTGTTAGCTTTTCAAACTAAACAGTGTTAAAAATAAGTGTCTTCAGAGGGAAAATAAGTGGAGAGAAATTGTGACTTCCTATATAATAATTATCACTTTTAGCTCAAGGTTGTGACATTTTAGTTCAAAATTTCAACTCCTTTTCTCATAATTATTTCACATATGACCTTTTTTATGTCATAATGATGACATTTCATCTAAATTGTGACTTGTTTTCCCATTTTTCCTAAATATCTTGTCCATACCCATAAAGGTGAGTACTGTGACCTGATCAAACACACTATCGACACACTACTCACATTTAAAGGCTAAATTTTTGGATACTTTTGAAACTTTACTGTTTTTTCTTGCTTAAATAAGTATTATTTCATCTATGGCAAATAATGTAGTTGTACTTTTTTACTTTCACTTCAGTAAATGAGGTGAATTAGTACTTCTACATATTTTCTACATAAGTATTTTTCTCACAAGTAGCTGTACTTCTACTGCAGTACAGGATGTGAGTACTTTGACTATGTCTGACACATACAATGAAGCAGAGGAGACCTGTCAGATGGTGTCCAAACCACTAAACCATGGGCCATGCAGGAGAAACCAAACTCCCAGATCACATACATCCAACAACAACAGTGAATAAATAAATAAATAAAAGGACAGGAACAAGATTAAAATTTGTTTTTAATCAACCTTTAAATAAAATCCTACATTGGGGTGTGAGTGAAAGCATTAGTCATAGTCCAATAGCTTAGCTACGAAATATATATATGCTTTGTGAAACAAGCATGAAATTCGGTACACAGAGCTTCCAGTCAGTTTTGGCTATGCAAGAAGTTGATGGTCCTTGACCATCAAAATTCACAAGTTGGAATTTATTATTTTCTCATCCAACAAAAATGTTGTTTGAGGTAGACAAATACTATTCTTTTACCAGCTTTTAGTACTTTTTACTAGGTAAACACATTAAAGGATGGGATAAAACTAGGTTGGGATAATTGCTCTACATCTAGCCGATCATTCATCCAGTACCATTTAATTCATGTGCGATCTGTACACTATCTGGGTAACTATATGAAAGTTATACAAAGCCCTGTTACCCATGGCTTGGCTCTCCCATGCTGGGACATCCTGTCCATTCAGATGCGACTATCTAACTACATCTAATGTAAACTATATGGATGTGGGGCTAACATTAGGTAGCATTTAGTAAACTAAGCTACACTATAACTAAACAATCACCACAACCAGCAGATGAATAACAGAAACTATGGCATTATTAGGCATGTATTTACCTGGCACTGAACCCCATACTGAGTTTCACAGCCATGGTGTTGAAGCGTGACCTGGCTGTGCTTAAACATCCACTCTATTACATGTCCATTTATCGAATGGTTCAGTTGTTGCTGATATATATATTATCAATATTGCAAAAGGTCAAAGGTCAAGGTCACTTCTAGCAGAAAGGTCAAAATCACATTATTGGCTCTAATTCAAGAATGGGTTGTCATAGAAACTTGAGATTGGCACAAAATAGGGGCGAGATTAGGCATTCTCTGAATACTTGTTTTGTTTGTTTTTTAAGGGGCAGGAGAAATGGGAGGAAACCTTTGCAAAAGCTACTGTACCTAATGGCTAATGGACTGAGGCTCAACCAAAGTTCGTAAACAAAACAGCAGGCCAGTCACAGACGGCAGTCCACACACTCAATCTTGCACATGCTTACACCTGCAAACAAACACCCATAAGCTTGCTTTTGTTCAACACACACACACACACACACACACATACGTAATGTACGGAGCTGATGCTGATGAAGCAGTGGCAGTCTTTGGGCTGTGGCAGATGATGGATGGAAGGGAGTTGATGACTGTGTTGGGTGGCTGCTCACTCCCTTTCTTCTTCTCCTAGCCCTCCCCTTATCTTTTGTGTCTTTCTCACTTCTTGCGTGTCTTTCCCTCTCTCTCTCCTTCACATCTACTGTATGTCCAGTGCTGCAGTGGTGACTGATAGAGGGAGGGAGGATCTGCTCTCTGCCTTCGCTCTTCCTTCCTGCCACTCAAGGTGTCGGCATCTCCTACATCCTCCACTGTTTAGAGCTGATGCAATTTATAGAACCACAGTGGGATGTGGTAGTGGCCGTGCAAGAATCAGAGGCACAAACATTTGAGGGATTTTCTGGAATTTGGTGCACTTTGTATCCCACAGGTTTAAGAATAAAAAAAAAAAGAAAAAAAAAAAGAATTTCATATAAACTAAACCACTAAATACATCCTAAATATGAAATGAAAATGTTCCATGTGTCTTTGCATTATAACACACAAACATATTTTAAATATTATATTTTCAAACATTTTATGGGTTTCTGAGGCATATAGTTCAGCCAAATGAGCAAACTTACTCTTTTGACTATAAAATGAATATAAATAACCAGTAACCAAAGTTTTTTCTGGTAATATAATCATTTATCTGCTTACTATAACCTTAATGTAAGAAATATAAAAAAATATATATTTAATTATTTATAAAATAACACTATTTCATTTTCTCCCATAGCTTCATTCAACCCCGTAAAAGGATTTCAATCACACCTGTTTGCTTTTTTTTTTTAATAATGGTTCAGTCCAACTTCCTGAACACCTAGAAAGTGACATCACTGAAGTCTTTTCCAACTCAAATTGTAAAGGTAGGTCAGTATTACCATACTTTTTGGCCTATATTTCATTGTTTTTATCCTCTGAATGAAATTGTCGAGCTCAACCTTTCAACACTGTTACAAGCATAAATTATATTTGGTATTGTTTTGGGGGAAAAAAGAGAAGAATAATTGTCTTGAAAAACATTAATTTCTTGATTTCCTGATGCTTTCTAATGCTCCATACCCTAGCTAATGTGGATTTATGGATATTTCCAGCTAAAATCTTCAACCCCATAACCAAAAAACACTATTATGGGGATAAGTCTTTGTTATGGGGTTGGAAGTTGGACTGTTCTTATGCTAGTCTCCAATGTGCACCAAATCCAGAGAATTAAGGTGAATACAAAAGATGGAAATGTGTAAAATTTAATAAGAAAGAGATAATGGGAGGGAACACAAAAAAGAAAACAACAAGACCAAAATCCTATTATTTGCTATTATTTGAAAAGCTTACAGTACATTCGTGCGATATAGGTATTAGAGGAGCAGCCCTCTGCTGGTTTAAATCATATTTATCTCATCGATTGTTGATTAACGTTAATCAACAATCATCGCAGTCCTTCAGAGTCAATTATGGCGTGCCCCAAGGGTCAGTCCTTTGGCCTATTTTGTTTACATTATATATGCTCCCTTTAGGTAACATCATTAGAAATCATGGCATTAATTTTCATTGTTATGCGGATGATACACAGCTATATTTATCGATTAAACCTGATCAGACCAGGCAAATAGATAAACTAAGTACATGTGTCCAAGACATAAAGACTTGGATGAGTGCCAATTATCTTTTATTGAACCCTGAAAAAACTGAAGTCGTTATAATTGGTTCTAAAAATGTGAGACTCCCTAACTGACCAGATAGTTACTCTGGACAACTTAAGTGTAACACCCAGTGCCACAGTTAAAAATTTAGGAGTTTTATTTGATCCAGATCTTTCATTCAAAATGCACATTAACCAAACTTGCAGAACAGCCTTCTTTCACCTGTGCAACATTAGCCAAAATTAGGAATATTCTGTCTAAAACGACTGCAGAAAAATTAATTCATGCATTTGTTACATCACGATTAAATTATTGTAACTCCTTACTTGTAGCGTGTCCTAAATATTCCCTAAAAAGCTTCAACTGGTTCAAAATGCAGCAGCAAGATTATTAACAGGATCAAACAGAAGAGAACACATCACGCCTGTGCTCCAAACCCTTCACTGGCTACCAGTTGAGTATAGAATTAAATTTAAAATCCTCCTCCTTACATATAAAACCATTAATGGTATGGGCCCCTCTTATCTTAAAGATGATCTGCTTCCGTACCAGCCCAATAAAACCCTTCGTTCTCAGAATGCAGGTTTGTTGAAAGTTCCTAGGGTTTCTAAAAGTACAGTAGGAGCTAGAGCCTTTAGTTATCAGGCCCCTGTCTTATGGAATCAGCTTCCCTTTAATATTAAAGACGCCGACACAGTCTCTACATTTAAAATTAGGTTGAAAACATTCCTGTTTGAGAAAGCCTATGGTCAGGTTAGTTAAAAATGATGTGACTCATATATCATGTATACATGATATATGAGTCACAGTTCAGTCTAGGCTGCCCTAGGAGTTAGAATGCTCGGGGAAGGTTCAGACACTGAGTTCTTTCTTCTCTTTCTCTCTCTCACACCTGTTTTTTTTTTTTTTTCATGTTTATAACCTATCTTTCATACCAAGTCTGTTCATGACTAGTCACCTGGTGTCCCCTTTCCCCCCTCCGCCCCTGGGGGGAGTGGTGGCTCTCCTAACAGTGTCTGCGTGGGAGCCATGGACGCCTGTCCATCCATGGGAGTGGATCTCTCCTTCAATGTGGTTCTCCTCAAGATTTCTTCTTTTTCCCACTGGGTTTTGAAGTTTTTTCTTGCCGAGAAGGAGGGTCTAAGGACAGGGGATGCCTGGGACTTTTCATATATCTCTGTAGTTGATTGTGTTTTTGTAAAGCCCTGTGAGACGACTTTGTTGTGATTTGGGGCTTTATAAATAAAATTTAATTGAATTGAATTGAATTCATCATTGTTTGAATTATTGTTGTCAGAATCAATTTCAATATTTATATGTGACCCTCCAGCACAAAACCAGTGGTTCAATTGCACAGCAGTATTTCTAGCTACAACCTCAAATAGGTTTATATGGGTCAAAATGATCAAATTTGAAGTTTATACATAAAATCCAAGTAAAATGTCTCCTGAAGTGAGACATTCCTACCGTAAGTACTTCAAATCATGCCTTTTAGGCAGGACAACAACTGACTCTGACAGTAATTAAGTCTAAAACATGGCTTTCCTTCGGTATTTCCCTGTCATGTTTGGTACCGTTGGAAAGATCGGGATTCCCTCTAGACAACCCTTAAATAGAAATCAACGTGATTATATATTTGAACCAATGGGAGGCCTCAGAACAAAGCCTCCTTGAGAAAACAACATCCCTTGTTACTCGGACGATGTTGGTGAGGCAGTTTGATTAGTTGAATTAGTGTCATGCAAGGATTTTTAATAAGCTTTCAGATAAATAGAAAATCTAAATTTTTGAAATTTGACCAATGTGATTTGTTTTGTGTTGGAGGGTCTCTCTCTCTCTCTCTCACACACACACACACTCACGCATTTAGGTATATATATGTGTGTGTGTGTGTGTGTGTGTGTAAATGTTTGAATTTTCATTTGAAGCTTGACCCCAGAAACTTGACCTTCAGACAGTTTCATGGAAGACTCATGTGAAACAACACTGACACTGTGTTTGCTCCAGAAAGTGACAACTGATTAAACCATGTAAGATGGTTATTAGGATTAGCACAGAGCAATTAAATGTTAATGATATAATGAAGAATGAGCTCCCCCTCGCTCTCATTAGCAAATAGTTGTTAATTGTGCACAAGGCTAGTAACAGATGAAGCAGGGATAGAGGGAGGGGGAGGAGAAAAAAAGAGGAAAAGTACAGTTTTGGAGGAAAGGAAGAGTGAAAAGAAAAACGCAATATGTGTAAAATTTTGACATAATTGTGATTTTTGGACTTGCATGATTGATGGACACCTCCATGTACCTCATTCAAATCAAACAGACCTACTTCAATACACTTCCTGACATTTTGTATAGACCCAAGTAAGGGTTATAAAAGTCTGCAGCTGCTCAGGGAGCTCAAAACATCTCTCATTTCCTGAAAACGCCCAGAAATCTGAGACAGCACCAATAACAAAAGTAGTCTTCTCAAAAACAGGATTTTAATAGAGGGTTAGAGCCTGTTTCTTAGAAGCATGTGCTATTTTTTTTGAATAACCAATTTCTTTTTTTCTTTTTTATTTTTTTGAGAAGCTAGTCCAGAGGAAGTGTTTTCTCCTGCGTGACCAGAGCACCCCCATGAGGTATAAAGTCAGAACTGCTGAGTGTCCAGAGGGATGAACATCACTTCAGGGACCTGGCGGCAGCGCACTGGAGGAGATTAAGAGGGGAAATTATTTATAAATTTCACTTCAATTATTTATCAAGCAGTTCCTCCCAGTGTTTACTCCGGGGTTATTAAATATTATGGTGCTAAGCTACTCAAAAGACAGAATCATCAGAGGACATCCTGAGATACTTTTAATTCCATTTCTCAAAATTCACACAGCTCCCCGAACCAGCCTTCACAACGCAATTAAAGGAAGTCACCATTTTAGCTTTCTCTGCCTTTACTGTCCTTCTTCTCATTTAGGTAGTGTTCAGACAGAGAGAAAAAACCAAACATGTTATACAGTTAAGTGTGTGTTCTTGTATTCTTATCTTTATGGGGACATTGATATGTTTACACAGTCACATCATGGGAAACCTGTGTGAAGTATGCAAATTTATGGCTCTATAAATACATTGATTAGTTTTTTTCTGGAAGTCCCCATAAAGTATGTAGAAAACAAATAGAAACTAGAGAAGAAAGAATTCTTTTTTTTAACTTAAGTTTTTTGGGGAACAATTGTGTTTGTGTGTGATGTGTTTATGCTCACTACCCAATGGGTACTTTACATACAAATGATGATTATAAACTTTGTCCTTATGAAACACGGAATCCAGTATGTGTGTGTGTGTATGTGTGTATGTGTGTGTCTGTGTGTGTGTGTGTAGTTGAGAGGTAATGAAATAACTGCAGCTTGGCTAATCCTTTCTGTCCCTGCTTCTCCATCTCCAGCGCTGTCTCTCTCTCTCTCTCTATCACACTCTCTCAGTGCACTGACAGACAGACAGACCTCTGTCTCCTGGCTCACAGACCATCAATAGTTTGTCCAGATAGTGGCAGTAAGCTTAGCCAGGGACAGGAAATGTAGCCTTGGATTTTTCGTTTTCTTTTTGGATTCCACAACAAGCCATCTAATGGGTTTTGGTAAGAGAGAGAGAGAGAGAGAGAGAGAGAGAGAGAGAGAGAGAGAGAGAGAGAGAGAGAGAGAGAGAAAGAGAGAGAGAGAGAGAGAGAGTAGCTTAAACCAGACAGTAAATTAACATTATATAGCTAAAGCAGCCAAAAGTCATCCTGGCTGAAACTGATAACAACCATACACATGCTTCAGAGTATTTTATAAACTAAAGTATTTAGGCTCAACTTGTGTCTTGCACAAATCCAACACCCTGTAGAAATGACAGGTCCACCAGGAATGACAATGCTTTAACTAACTAACTAACTAAAAAAAAAAAAAAAGTACCCTTGATAGAATTGAGGTTTTTACCTATCTAGCGATACCCTGTGTATTTCCCCTTATAAGGATTTGTTCTATATACTCTGTTCCCTATTCTTTATTATATTTATTATATCTTATATACTTATATATATTATATTTTATTATATATTACATATTTTATTTTATTATATCCCTATTCTTCATTATATTTGTTCTATGTTCCACACACACACACACAAACCTAAGGTGTGTGTGTTTGTGTGTGTGTGTGACTGTACTGGATGGTTCACTTCACCAAGAGAGAGAAGGAAAAACACAAACCATAGCTATCATCCCTCTCTACTCTCACCCACACTGAGTCTGTCCTGCCTCTCCTCCCTCGCTTCGCTGTTGCATGTGTGTGTGTGTGTTTGTATATTACAGAGATTTGTGTGCATCTGTGTGTGTGTGGCCAGAGGGTATAACACTTCACAAAGCAGAAAAAGACCAATAAGTTGGAAAAAGAGGAAATGAGTTGAGGCAGTCAGAGTAAAGATAAAAATGTATGGTCTGTATGACAGTGGAAATCAGAGGCAGATAAAAGATTAGTGAGTGTTCTGCAAGTGTGTGTGGTGCCTCCTGTCAATTTATGTTGACAAGGTTTGCTCCAAACGACATATACACTCACACACAGACACACAACTCAATCTGCGAAGAGAAACACAGAAGGCTACTGGTCTGAAATATTTTCATAGAGCAACACTGACCCCTACTGGGCACTGCTGGGATTTGACTACACATCTGTCTTAGTTTCATTCTTTTAATTCAAAGATCCACATTCAGCCTGATTTGACCTCCAATGGGTTCTACAAAGACGCTAAACAATTAGTAACAGAAGCAGAAACTTGTTACAATTGCGTCTAATTCTCTTTAGACATTTCAGGTTGTTCACATGTGTTCAGATTTTTCACATTTTAGTGTTACAGGACAGTTTGTAAATGAGAATATTTTCATAATTTAATATTATTTTTTGTAGTAAAACAATGACAAAAATTTGAAGTTGTCGTCATTTATAGGCAAAAAAACTGAGAAGAAAATATTATTAGTTATTTAATAGGTTATTAGTATTATGCTCTTCATCCCAGTGGGCCGCATTGGAACCATTGGTGGGCCGCATGTGGCCCCCTGGGCCTCACTCCTGTTTTAATTATTAAAATTTTTATAAAAGAGAAAAGATTTTTTAAAAGAGATGAAACAAAAAACTTTTTTTTGAGTGTAGATACTGTTTTAATAGAGTTAAAAGCAAGTGTGAGAAGTAGAACAAATATTTGTATGTAAATCGCTCGCTTAGCTCATCATATTCAGTGTGATCAATGGTTTTTAAGGTGATGTTGCATTCTCACATGATGCATATATATATATATATATATATATATATATATATATATATATATATATATATATATATATATATATATATATATATATATATATATATATATATGTATATATAATTTAATTAATTAATTGATTGATTAATTAATTAATTTAGTTTCTACATCTGTTGTTCAAATGTTAAACCTAGTTTTGAGACATTTTTGTTGAGTTTTCCATCACAAAAACATTAAGGCCAACATTTATCATGTTTATTCTGGTGGTATGGACTTCTAATGACCCCCATCTCTGCTCTCTTAAAAGTAATGATTGTTGGGGAGTGTGAACTGGTATATTTGTGATGTGTCAAGGATCACCAACAGCAAATCACAACAACATCATCTCAGAGAGCTTTACAGGGTTGATTGGAGAGAACAATCAATCACAGAAATAGATGATGTCCCAAGCATCCCCTGTCCTTAGACCCTGCTAAAGCAGGCTATAGATGGACGTTCATTTGTAAATGAAAAGATGGGCGGGAGGGGGGGGCAGGGCAGATCCATCAATCAGACAGGTGAGGGTGGGGGAAGAGGTCGGGAGTCACAGGTCAGTACAGGACACAGGTGAGTCACTGCAGGTCCTGTTGTCTATGGCTCCTTATGCGGATACTACTGAGATAGTTGCCACTCCCGCAAAAATAAAACCCTTCAAAGTTCCTGGCTTTTGCTGCTGTAACCCAACCTGTGTTTATGGGTTTAATGTATGTGGGTAGGGTTTGGTAAAGTGGACCGTACAGGACTGGTGAGTCAATATTAATTGTCAGTTTAATATTGTCAGTTTCATTGTTGTTTGACTTGAAGCTAATTTGCTAAATGTCAGACAGACAAGTCTACCTTTTTTCCCCCAAAAGCCCAGTAAATTTCATGAAGTGAAAAACATCAAGAAAAAGACTGATATGGTGGAAGATGACGATTATCACCTAAAGACTCAACATTCTGTGGCTGAAGTGGCTCTCTTCCCCATCACTGCGTGTCTCAGTGTCAAAATCCCCCACAGTTCTATCTGGAATCTGTCTGGTTGGATGCCTCCCTCGCTCTCTTAATGTTCACCTGAGTCTCCTGTATCCTTATCTGTCTCATCACAGATCCTGAATGTCTCTTCACTCTCTTCACTCTGGCTGTCTTGATCACTGGAACGGCAATTGCTATCATCTGCCATTGTTGTTTTGTGCGAAGGCTCACACTGGTGACGTCACACAGTGTCATCTGCAGTACTTCCTGTTTGTTTGGCACTACCAGCCAGAGGTCAAAGTTTATCACACGACCTAAACATTTATTTTGTGTTAAAAAATACTATACGTAATAAGGAATTCATTTGCTATTTCACTTTTGCACAAAAAATGTGGCTTCAGTTCATCTTTAAGGTACTGATATGTACTTTACAGTCCTAGAAAAGGTACAAACTAGTTGTCAAACAGTGAAAAGGCTGCACCCACATTTTTCCACCATAGTGTACAAGTAGTAAAGGTACAAATATGTGCTACAGCCCTGCACTCCTGTGGGTCCCAATGCAAAGCAGTGCAGCACAGGACAAAATAGCTCACTGCTGGCACGGGCGAGAGGGGAGTGCACATTGCGGGAGTGGTGATAAGTTGCAAAATGTTCTGCACTTATATAGATGTTTTCCACCTTCATGGAGCTTAAAGTGCTTCACATTAACCTCACATTCACTTATTCACACACGCATTCACACACCAGTAGGTGCTGCTGCCATGCAAGGTTCTGTCAGACCTACTGGGAGATTAACTTAGGGTTTAGTGTCTTTGCCCAAGGATACTTTGACATGTGGACAGCCAGAGCCGGGACACAAACCACTAATCCTTCAGTCATTGGACAACCCGCTCTACCAACTGAGCCACAGCTGCCTATACAACTCTGTACCTTCTTGTCTGAGAGTGTAGTATTTGCAAAGAAAAAAAAAATCCAGTTGTCAGGTAAAGGTAGACATACACAAGTGACATTTCAAGCTCACTGACAAGTAGAGAGAAAAAGTATTTAAGCAGAATAATAAAGCTGCTGTGTGATTACAATGGCAGCAGGAACCCCTGTGTTTTGGGAGTGTGGGTGGCTAAGCGCCTACGGCTGTACGAGGGGAAAATGACATGTGAAAATGGCAGAGTTGGATGATCTGGGGTATCACAGCTCTGGTGCCACTAGCTACATGTGTAATCCTATGCTTGACTGGCAATGTAGCAACACAAGTGTATTGACTATGTTCTGCAACATATTGATAACGCAACATATGGAGCTCTTGGCCACCCACCAGCACTAAATAATTGTTCAGACCGATGTTTTCCAGAAGCTGCATGGTGTGGTGTAGGTGGAGGAGAAAATCTGTGGAGAGAGGGAGGAGAGGGGAAGTGGAGGGTCACAGAGGTGAAAGAGAAAAAGCAGTCGGTGGGGTGAGTGTGTTCTTTGTCTTCATAAACAGACAAAAAACAGCAGAGATCAAGAGATGACCACTAAAGGGTGGATGACGTGATTAAAATATGTGAAAAAAGACTTTTGGATGGAGGAACTTTCAAAGGTTCTGATAGGATGGTACCGCTAATGGCGTACCTGTCTGTTTATTTGTTATTTGTTCTTCTTTCATTCTGTCTGTTACATAACAACTTGCCCCAAGATATCTTTGAATTTGACGTTGAAAGCGGCACAACAGACCAGAGTCCCAAATAATCTAGTCATCAATAGCCAAAGTGTCACCAAATAATTAGTAAAACTGCATAATTATCTTCTTTCTCTTAATGTGCACATGCTGTGTCTACAACAGGTAAACCAAATCACCTCAAAGTGGAATATTGGCCTTGCAAATCTCAGACTGATCTGGCAACATAGAAGTTCTTGAGTAAAGTGATGTTTTATTAATATACCTCAAATGACACAAGTAAGAAATTAATCCAGCCATAAGCCAGGGCTGTCAATATATACAGTAGGTAATTTATATGTAATTATGATCATGTTTTATGTGTTTGACCCAATGTAGATCTAATTATTCTGTATGTAGAACCTGAATTAAAATCACTTTTACAATGTTAATATCGTCATTGTTCATCCTACAAGCCAGATTGAACCATTTGTTGGCCCCTGGGCCTTATGTTTCACAACTGTGGTCTACATGATCTTTAGTAAATTAAATGTAGGAGAATATATATTTTTACTTAAAAATGCAAAGCACACAGGATAATATTAGAGTAACTAGTGACTTAAAAAAGCTTAAAAATGGTTAAATTTGGGATATACCACAAAAGTCACACTATGGGTAATTTTTTTTTTTTTTTTTTTTTTTTTAATTATTGTGGTTATTTGCTCAATTATTTAGTTTGTTTTTCCCTCTTATTTATCTTTACCTTCATTATACTTTTTTTTTTTTTTTTTTTTTTGTCTGTTTCCTTTTTTCTTGTTTCATATTTTAATAATTTTATATTACAAAAGCCTCATGTGGACTAGTGTTGCAAATTAGCATTTGTGCTAAAACACTTAATCAATGCATCTGGTTTGTCCAATGTAATTGTCATGTCCACATCAAATAAACATTTGATTGATTGATTGAATCTGTTTGAGATAGCAAAACAATATGAACTGAGATGTATTTTTTGGAACAGACATACACTTATGTTTCGAATGTTAATCTTTAAGTATTGATGTATAATAGGGCTGTCAAACTCATGTTAGTTCAGTTTCACATTCAGCCCAATATGATCTGAAAAGGGTTAAAATAGTAAAATAATAAAGTGAAAAGAGTCAGATCACGTTATGATAATGTTTACATCTATGTTTCCCTCAAAATGTGAAGAACGTCAACAAATGGACACGTCTGAAGAAAAACAAGAGACATTTGAAGCATTTTCTGTCTCAGTCTATCAGTTTGTCATCTGCACATGTGCAGAACAACTGACATTTCAATTACAAATACACTAAACATTTAGTAAAATGACAATTATTTCTCTTCACATATTTCAGCGGCTTCACAATTATTCAGGTTTTTGTAAAATAATGGTTTATTAGTATAAAGATGTTCATGTAATTTGACATTTTTACATTAAAATTAAAATTAAAATGTTCATTATTTATAGGTAATTATGATCATATTTTACTGCTCTGACCCAGTTGAGATCAAATTATTCTGTATGTAGAAGCTGAATAATAATAATAATTTTTACACACATTTCTTAATTTCATTGTTATTCATCCTATGAGCCAGATTGGAGCCCCTTAGAGCATGGATGCGGCTATATACCAAAAGATATCATAAAACATTAAAGTTTCCAAATATACTTTTTACCTCAGTATTTTTACTTATTACTTAATTTACGAAGACCAAAGTGAACTCACATTATTACGAGGAGGAAACACTGTAGGCTTCCAGCTTCATTTCAAAGATCTTGTTAACAGGGATGTGGCCTGACCCTGTCCTGCCAAAAGCCTCTCACTAGAGAGACTGGAAGAAGTCAGACATATAAGGTACTTAAAATCACTGTACAACACATTGTTAGGCCCCGCCCGCACAGCAACACAACTAGATTTCCTTCTGTACCGGATAGAACAGGTATGGCATTCACACTGGGAACGCATCAGTAAAATGTCACGGAAACATGGCATCGAATCTCTGCTAAAAAAGATGCAATACACATGCCACACCTCTAGGTGTGCTGTAAGACAGTCCCAGTGGATACACCAGAATAATAGAAGAAGTAAAGCACATGTGCATACTGGTAGCATGATGGACGCCCTGCTACTACCACTACTCTGGTGTCCACCATGATGGACGCTCTCTGGTGTCCGACGTGATGGACGCTGTGTAACTATCACTACTCTGGTGTCCACTGTGATGACGCTCTGTTACTACCACTACTCTCGTGTCGACCATGATGGACACTATCTGGTGTCCACCATCATGAATGCTCTGCTACTACTACTCTGGTGTCGACCATGATGTTCGCGGTTTTGTCTATGATTGAATGTTGCGTGCAGCTGCTATTTGTTCTGGTCATGTGGTTGTGACGTACATGATAGGCATTTTACTCATCCACACAGCAACACAAACACACCATTGCCAGATCTTTCCACTCTGAAACCCGTTCTTCAAAGATATGGTTTTGGGACACACAAAAGGCTGTTACTGTGTAGACGCGAGGCCGAAGCAATAACAAACTGTATTGGATTCACTTCAAAAGGTTGGTGTGTGGACGGGGAATTTGTCATCCTGTGAGCAGAGTAGGAATGTTTTCAGAGCATTTGTCAGTGTCCACTGGAAGAATTTAGTCTACTTGTTTTGTCTGTCCACTGTGGGAGCAGTTACACACACAGCAAGACAGGTTATGTGATTTCAGAAGCCTCTGCCAGATTTGAAGGACAAACAAGTATCAAACTGTGAGGCTGGTAGGCGAAAGAGACTAGCACAGCTATTATTATACACACACATGGTGATGAAAGAGGCACATGGCTGTCCATTGATAATGACAGTGTGAACCCCACTGGTATTCTTTGTAGCTCTACAGACACCACATGAATGTGCAGATTGAGACAAAAAAATAAATAAATGTTTTTGTTAAATAATGTGCCAAAGTCAAGTTGCCACCTTGAGACTTGATGTCTGACTAAAGATGTGTATTCATATCCAGACACTACATTTATGAAGCACTTAAGTCTCCTGTTCTTTGTCTGTAGCAGTTAATAGTAGAAGTTAAGAGCTGCCCCTTAAAATGAATTCCAGAAGTTATTGAGCACAAATGGAAATATTACTCTGTACTCTTTACTTTCAGGGGCCACATTCAGACTGATTTGATCTGTAGTGGGCCAGACCAGTAGCCTAGCCGTGCTCGATCCCCCTAGCGGCAGTAAATCTAATGTGCTATCGTAGTAGTCTAATTACACTCTATGTAACTTTTGGCTAGATTTCCCTGAAACTGGCCGACAAATCACGGTGAAGTATAGAGTCAGAGGGTGGGTGTAACAAAGTGACACTGCAACGATGTGGAGAGAAACAACCGGAAATAACCATGGATGGTGATTTCATTTTATCAAAGATGAGTGAAGAATGTGAGAAAACGTCAGCAATCTTTAAATTATTTTTACAGAAGTGACAACAGTCGTTAAGCTCCACAATCCCCAATTTTGTTTAGTCATTCCAAACATTCTCCGGATTCTTCTGTGAACTTTCCAGCACTCTAACTACGTCATTCTAAGGCTTATGACAGGTACTACAACCTGATTAGTTGTAGTACCATCTTATTGCATACAGAGTGATTTGAAAGACAACCTTTTAGCCTGCCTCCCCTGCCTATGGAGCATCACTACACCTATACATGTAATGAATAGGGATACCACAGCTAGGCTACCATAATAGCATAATAATGTGTAATTAATGAATTAATTACAAATGTTTGTCTATGTTTTAGTTTTTAAAAAAACTGCATTAAATTATTAAAATGGTTAATTTTATACACTATTTAAAGACATAAATATTATGCCTTAACTTATCATTTATACATGTGGATTATGAATCAGTTCTACAAAGACACTAAACTCTTAGTAACAGAAGAAGAAAATGTTTCAAATTGTGTCTAATTTTCTTTAGACATTTCAGGTTGTTCACATTTGTTCAGGTTATTCACATTTTATTGTTACAGGATAATTTGTAAATGTAAATATTTTCATCATTTAATATTATTTTTTGCAGTAAAACAATGACACATGTTTGAAGTTGTCATCATTTATAGACAAAGAAACTGAGAAGAAAGTATGGAGTCATTTAATACGTTATTATTATTAATATTATGCTCTTCATCCCACAGGTCGCATTGGTACCATTATCCAACCGCATGTTTGAGACCCCTGTTTTAATTACTAAATTTTTTTATCAATAATATGAAAGCCCAGACTAAAGAAAGAAAAGGGTTTTCATGTCAAAAACCTTGAGTGTATCTTTGAGAAGAGACGTTTTTAAGAGAGTTAATGCTATTCATGATGGAATACTGAACAGAAAAAAAGGAGAAAAAAAAACTAGGTTTAATATTTGAACAACAGATGTTGAAACTAAATTCTCTTTTTAATTAAATAAATAAATTATAAACATGTATGCATCATGTGACAATGCAGCATCACCTCAAAAATCACTGATCACACTGAATATGATGAGCTGAGAATGATTTACACACACAAACATTTGATCTACATCACGCTCTCTTTTCTAAGATACACTCAAGGTTTTTGACATGAAAACCCTTTTTTTCTTTTGTCTCTTTCATATTCTTGTTAAAAAATAAATTGTAGTAATTAAAACAGGAGTCTCAAGCATGGGGCCAACTGTGGCCCACCAACAGTTCCAATGTGGGATGAAGAGCGTAATAACCATATTTTCTTCTCAGTTTTTTCTCATGGAACTGGCTGTAATCTGTCCAGCGGCCTAGGGCTCAATCAACCTTCAATTGTTGTGTCAGACGTTGTGAAAAACTTGATATATTGACAATGTAAACTCCAGACTATAGTGGATGTGTAGGGATAAGGCTCATACTTTAAGTAAATCTGTGGGAGTGTGTAAGTTTATAGGCTACGAGTGTGCCTACCATTCTGTGTTTTGCAGCCGTCCCATGTGGAGATCACAGTCAATGTCTGCATAATTTTGCTGTTCTTTTTCTACTTCAACACCCCCACACACACACACATACACACAGTGCAACATGAGATAAAGCAAGATTAAAACACAATATTAATAGTTAATTAATATTACAAAATATAATATAATATTATTATTGTAATATAATATGGGCGGCACAGTGGTGCAGTGGTTAGCACTCGTGCCTCACAACAAGAAGGACCCTGGTTCGAATCCCACACCAGACCTTTCTGTGTGGAGTTTGCATGTCCTCCCTGTGTCCGCGTGGGTTTTCGCCGGGCACTCCGGTTTCCTCCCACCATCTAAAGACATGCACTGATAGGTTAATTGGTTAATCTAAATTGTCCATAGGTGTGAATGTGAGAGTGATTGTTTGTCTATATATGTTCAGCCCTGCGATGAACTGGCGTCTCATACAGGGTGTACCCCGCCTTCGCCCATTGTAGCTGGATTAGGCCCCCAGTGACCCCCGTGACCCTAGTGAGGATAAAGCGGGTTCAGATAATGAATGAATGAATAATATAATATGTTGTATTATGTAGTTAATATGTTGAGAAAATATGTTTGTCCTGCTTCACCATTCAAAAGTTATCAACAGGGGTCAACAACCTGTAACACCCAAAGAGACTTGATCCACTCAATGATCCGCTCACTTCGGGCCAACCTGTGTATCACTGAACACCTATATATACACACATATATACATATATTTTAAGTTAATATTTTAAAGTTTAAGACTTTAAAAGTACCACAGGCCATGAAGTGTCCTGTCCAAGGGCATAACAGTCTGAGTAGGACAAAGTGGGATTTGAATAACCAACCCTTGGACGACCCTCTCTATCATGGCTGGAATGGTAAGTGAAAGACTGAATTCTTAAAATGTTAGCAATTATAGTCCATGTCAGAAAAAACAAGAAAAGTAGTTGCGATTTTGATGAAACACATGATTAAAAAAAAGGTGACCTTCAAGAACTTAAAATGCTTGTTCATATATTTAGTAGACTTGCAACAAATGGGAGTAGAGGTTTGACTGAGGAACACATCAAATTTAAATTCCCTCTGTCTGAGCTGCTTTTATGAAATATGAAGGTGTTATGAATAAGGCACACTAGCCTTGCAACACTTGGCATAAATCTTACACTGTGCACTCTGTAGCCTGTTAAGCAGTAGTGAATTTAATGTGGCAATTGCACAGAAAGGAAGAAGCTTGGCCTAAAGTATAGCTATCCATTCAGTATGAAGACACATTATTTTTGCAGTTCTAGTCATACATTGCTAATATCACTGATTGCCTCATCCATTTCAAAAACACAATAGGGAAAAAAGAACTTGACAACATGTTGTAATGTGTAGGATTTGGGATGAAATTTGGGGAGAAGTTATAATTATTTGTAAGTGCTTGTCTTTTTATTCAAAGCCACATTATCCTTTGACACCTTTTGTCTCCTTTCTCTCTACTCCCGCCTGTTTTCTCATTTTCCTTTGTCTTTCCAAGCCCAGGGAAATGTTAATGCTCTCTGTAAATGAAAGGCACTTGCTGAAACACCGTACTAACACTTTTAAACATATTAAAAAACAGCAGATGATCGGGATGTGGCAGCAGAATGAATCTCAAATAGTGACCATATCTGGAGGTTTTTGTGCAGAAAAGACTTAACAAGCATCACATCTGTTTGGGATGATGAATGACATAACATAGAAACTAGTAGACAATATGTTGTTGAGTGATAATCTACTTGTGCACTGCTGCTGCTGTTAACCTTAAATCATCTGTTGACTTAATCTGTTGACTGAGCCAACCTTTTGCAGTGGCAATTTGTGAGTGCTTGGAAAAACAACTTTTTGTGCTCCACAACTGTCCAGATCTATTAACTCTCTTTCTTTGTATAACCTTTTCCAGTATCTTTTTAAAGACAAAGCTAACAAGACTCAGAAAATGTAGTGGGCAGTAATGCAGTACTCACAGACTCAGATTGATTTTCACTGGCTTTTATAAACAAAAATGATATTAACCTTCATCCTACCCAGTGGAGTCCAGTCAGACCCCAGTGCACATGTCTTCATGCACAAAACGCATATATGATCAACCATAGCGTTAAGGTTTTGTGACTTTATTTGCCATAATGAGTGCATCACAAAAATGTACTTGATATCAAATACAATTGTCTTCTGCACTGTAAGTAACATTTTTTGATCAGGGTCCGATTGGACCCCAGTTGAAAATATGACCATACCAATATAAACACGTAAATATTTAGTAGTTTGTCAGTCAATGATTGTCATGACCTCTGCTCCAGTGACCTTTTCCCCAGTGCTCTCCACACTCACCTGGTCCCGCACTGCGCAGCTGCAAGCCGTTCTTCATCTGTGGCTATAAAAGCAGTAAGGCTTGGCAGTTGCCAGTGCGGGACCATTCAGTAATGTCACCTCCATAACCCGGACAGCTTCTCCATCGCCTCAGTCACCGTAACCCGGACATTCATCATCACCATGGACTCTGGCTGTTTGTTCCCAGGTTTTGGTTTGGTTTTGTCTCTGTCTTGTCTTTATGTTTCTTAGTTTTGTTATTAAATTATTTTTCCCTTCAGTACTGTGCAATGGAGTCCTCCTTCACCTCACCACAATCCTGACAGAATGGTCCCGCCAACCATCAGAACTCCGCCCAGGGGGTTTCCACGCCGCCCTGCCCAGAGGGATTCCACGCCGCTCTGCCCAGAGGGTACTCCGCCCAGGGGGTTTCCGCACCGCCCTGCCCAGAGGGATTCCACACCGCTCTGCCCAGAGGGTACTCCGCCCAGGGGGTTTCCGCACCGCCCTGCCCAGAGGGATTCCACACCGCTCTGCCCAGAGGGTACTCCGCCCAGGGGGTTTCCGCACCGCCCTGCCCAGAGGGATTCCACACCGCTCTGCCCAGAGGGTACTCCGACCAGGGGGTTTCCATGGCGCCCTGCCAGGAGAAATACTACTTAGAAATATATATATATATATTTTTTTTTAGCTCTGAACAGTGGGGGGGGTCTTTGTTTTTTAGGGGCGTCAGGAGCTGCCCCTTAGAGGGAGGGTAATGTCATGACCTCTGCTCCAGTGACCTTTTCCCCAGTGCTCTCCACACTCACCTGGTCCCGCACTGCGCAGCTGCAAGCCGTTCCTCATCTGTGGCTATAAAAGCAGTAAGGCTTGCAGTTGCCAGTGCGGGACCATTCAGTAATGTCACCTCCATAACCCGGACAGCTTCTCCATCGCCTCAGTCACCATAACCCGGACATTCATCATCACCATGGACTCTGGCTGTTTGTTCCCAGGTTTTGGTTTGGTTTTGTCTCTGTCTTGTCTTTATGTTTCTTAGTTTTGTTATTAAATTATTTTTCCCTTCAGTACTGTGCAATGGAGTCCTCCTTCACCTCACCCCGATCCTGACAATGATGGCTCTAAAAGGTAGAACTGTAAAGAACTACAGCCTCTGGTTTCTTGAGATCAAGGCTGATATTGGTCTCATCTGTGTTCTTCAAACTTTGCTCATGTTCGTGCAAGTGACAAATTTGTCATTTTTATTTCAGATTATTTCTAGTCCATATGTCAGATGACTTTACAAATTTGACATAAATGTATTATCTAATAACCAAATAAAAAATTTCAAGTATATAAAAACGCTGTGTTACTGTTTAAGAATCCAATAAAGTGTTAAATATCATGTGGCGTTAACTGTATGTTAAATATGTTGGAAGGATCATGGTTAATAAAAAGATGAGGTCACTTCAATGGCTTCCATCAGGACGCACCAACTACAGTGGAATGCTGTAACTGATGGATGGGGCAGAAAATCAAAAGTGAGGCAGGCAGGGGTCAGAGGTCAGGCAGGCAGGGGTCAGACACAGGTAAAAACTTGCACCAGAGGGAAATCCAAAATACATTACCAGTATCCACATTGAGGTCAGGCTGAGGTTCTGAAGAGAATTGAGGTGCCAGCAGGGTTTAGACAGGCCTGTGGTCAGGGACAGACAGATCATCAGATAACAGAAAATTCACATCACGACAGAGAAGGGAAAGGCAAAGACCAAATAAACCACAGACTCCGAAAAATGCTTCAGTATCTGAGAAAACCATAGACAGAATAATTCTCATAAGTCGCAAAACAAGGCAGGCAAAGTTGCAAGGAGACAGCGTATGAGGCTCATATAAAGGAAACACAGGTGAAACACATGAGGGTGAATTAATGGAGAAGAGAAAGACCGGTGACAGGAAGCAAAGCAAGAAAGAGTGAACATGAACCAACATGATAAAATAAAAGCCCCAAACACTAACTAAGACACACAAAAAAATAGACAAAACATGACACCTCAGGCTGGATCCATGACAAAAACCAACTGAAGTGCAGCTCCACTTGTAATAACTTGCTAAAACCTCAAGCAGACCCTGCACACGGCCTTTTGACTTTGCATAATGTCTGTCTTTTTTATTCTGTCCTTCCCAATCTGGGGTTGCTTCCAAAAAACCCAAGGTTGCAATAGCTCTTCTTACTAAGATTACTTTTTGTAGAGTCATCATTAAATTATTGTTCTGTTTATGAGATCTTGGGTTAAATAGAAGGTCTTGACGACATCCACGACTGACTTTGATTGGCTTGGCTTTATGAGTCCTCTAAGGGTTCTCGTCCATTTTTCCAGCGCATCAAGCTGTATTAAACATATTCAATTCATTTTCAATGCAATCCGACCAACCATTATTGCCATACTCATAAAGCCTTTTGGGATGTGTGTGAATTGTACAGAATGGTAAATGGTCTGCACTTATATAGCGCTTTTCCACCTTCAGGGTGCTCAAAGCACTTTACATTAGCTTCACATTCACCCATTCACACACACACTCATACACCAGTAGGTTTCTAAGGTCTAAAGTCAGTCCTACTGGGGGCCTAATTCAGGGTTCAGTGTCTTGCCCAAGGACACTTCGACGTGTGGACAACCGGAGCCGGGACACAAACCGCCAACCTCTCTGTCATTGGGCGACCCACTCTGCCAACTGAGCCACAGCCGGAAACTACATGAACACCTTGCAAACACCATGGCTAGTTATGTATGCTAATGTAAATGGCTAGTTAAGTATGATAATGTAAATGGTTGGTTATATATGCTAATGTAAATGGATAGTTATGTATGCTAATGTAAATGGATAGTCATGTGTGCTAAGGTAATGGCTAGTTATATATGCTAATGTAAATGGGTAATTTTGTATGCAAATGTAAATGGCTCGTTAAATAGGTTGTTTCCTCAGTTGTATTTGTGATGGACAGCTGAATATATATATATATATATATATATATATATAATAGAAACAAACGGCATCACTATTCAGGTTTCTTTCTTTTTTTTGTAGTTGCCCATGAGTGTTTTGCGTATATACCTTCTTTAGCATGTCATTGCAGTCATGGGTGAATGAACAATAACAAGAGTACTTCCACATGTGTGTACATGCCCATACACACGATCACTTCTTGTAGCAATACGGAGACACGAGGGGGAGCTCTCCAGTGATACGGCTTAACATGCTGTAATAATGGATGCGTACCCTAAGCCCTGCTGAGTCTGTCAGTTTTAGATTATTTAGTAAGATATTTATCTGACAGACAGTTCAACATGAGTTGTGGTTCAAATGCTGTTAAATAACTTATGCAGCTTCATGAAGTTTACTGTATTACTACATTAGGGAGCTAGTTTATTAGTTCACCTCTGACACCTCCACTCCTTATGTTCAAATATGGTAACTTCAAACTACCAAAAAACCCACATGATGACGGCTGAATTTTCAACAATTGGATTATTAATGAGAAACTAAGGGGCAATGTTGGTTCCTGTCCACGAAGTATTTACTGTAAAATCTACTGCCATGAGTCTAAACTCAGAATACTCTTTTCTTGTAGCCTAGTTGTGCTATCCCTATTCATTACATGTATGGGTCTAGTGGTGCTTCATAGGCAGGGGAGGCGGGGCTAAAAAGTTGTCTTTCAAATCCTCTGTATACAATAGGACGGTACTACAACCAATTACTGTAATCTTTAGGATGATGTAGTTAGAGTGCCGGAAAGTTCACGGAGGAGTCTGGAGAAAGTTAGGATTGACTAACCAAAACAGGGGATTATGGAGCTCAATGACTGTTGTCGCTTCTGTAAAAATAATTTAAAGATTGCTGATGTTTTCTCACATTCACCACTCATCTTTGATAAAAGAAAATCTCCACCCATTGTTGTTGTTCTTCAATGATTATTCCCGGTTGTTTCGCTCCAAATCATTGCAGCGTCACTTTGTTACACCCGCCCTTTGACTCTATACTTCACCGTGATTTGTCGGCCAGTTTCAGGGAAACCTAGCCAAAAGTTACATTGAGCAAAACTAGACTACTACTGTAGCACATTAGTTTTCCTGCCGCTAATGGGTGTAGCGCGGCTAAGCTAGAATATTGCTATTGCTTTGCGAAAAACTGTAATGGAAATGCAGCTATTGGCAGTTTGGCAGATATCATCACTCCACGATGTAGCTCCTGCACTGGAATTTGAACACACACTGAAAATAAAGAACCACGATTAAAGTGTCATGAGATGTGTCTCTTCAGCTGGTATAACAGTGGTTGAAACAGAAAACAAAGGATTCACAACTCTCGTAAGTACTTTGCTGTGTGTTCAGAGTCTTCAGTGTGAAGCTATGCTGGCCAACATACATAAAAAAATATGTATCCTATGCACTCCCACACAGCCCACAGGCACATTTTACAATCCTTGTGCACAACCACCACTATCTATGACTGCACATGCTGTTAAGTTAGTATTTCTGAATTGCTCTCCATAGATAACTTGTCTCTTGTTATTGGGTTCAAACATCAAAATGAGAAGATAGCAATCTAGAACAGAAGCACTGCTTTAATCTACATTCTCTCTCCCTCTTCTTTCACACACACGCACATACTCGTTTCCATGTTTCATGAGGACCAAGTTTGTAACCAAATAGCCACTGGATTCTGAGCGTAAACACATTTTAAAAAATAAAATAAAAGAATTAAAAATAATAATAAAATTAGAAAAAAAATGAAATTAATGAAGAAATAAAATAAATAAATAATAGTATTTCTTTAAATAAATAAATAAACACGAGATGGAAAAAATACATAAAGTAAATAAATGATAAATAAAAAATATAGAAAAATAAATACATTTTTTGAAAAAAGTAAACACATCTTCAAACTTTTGGAAAATATATGTTTCATGAAATAAAAAATTCTATTTTACTAGGGAGGACCTTTATTTATATTTAACCCTCTTGGGGACCTGAATTTTGGTCCCCATGGTGTGACTGTGTAAACATGTCAATGTCCCCATAATGACAGTAATACACACATACACACACAGTTGAGCCTCTGCTAGCTTTTTTCCTCACCCTGAAAATAAGATTAAAATGTTATCAGCAGTAGCACCTGCACGCTGCTGCTGCTCTGACATTAACTACAGATTCAACACATCAAACTTAATCCTGAACGTGAGATAATGTAACACACACACATATGGGCCTACACCAAGACGGAGATGATCACTAAAACAATATCCAACCAAATGGTGTGATGGAATGATACTCTAATAGAGTAGATTACTGCTCTAATACCAGCCCCGATAAGGAGACAGAAAAGCTACAAATCTGCACTGTGTGGAATGAATATTGTACAAATCTGCCGTGTTAGGTTGGAGGAGATATTTTCTGTGTAACAGGAAGTACCTTCAATAACAATTGAAACTGCACGCATTCTCAAACAGAATGCGTGTCCCGTGTCGTCCCGTGTGTAACAGAGTTGATTCCACTTAACACCATATATATCTCTCTCTTTCTCTCTCATCTGTATTTATAATTTCTTAAATCTATCTTACATACCAAGTCTATTCATGACTATTCACCCAGTGTCCCCACTCCCCCGTGTGGCAACTCTCTCAGCAGTACCCACATAAGGAGCCACAGACAACAGGATCTGCAGTGACTCACCTGTGTCTTGTGCTGACCTGTGACCCCACTCTCACTCGTCTAATGGATGGACCCCCCCCCTTCCTTTAATCTACAAATGGACGTCCATCTATAGCCTGTCTGTCCATGGGAGTGGATCTGTCCTTCAGTGTCATTCCCCCCCAAGATTTCTCTTTTTTCCCACTGGGTTTTGGAGTTTTTTCTTGCCAAGAAGGATGGTCTAAGGACAGGACAGATGTTTTTGGGATGCAGAAAACACAAATGATATTTTTTCAATATACTCCATAAATATGTAATTACAGTACATATTAGGATGTTCTTTTTTTTTTCAACACACGGCTGTATTATAAAAAAAACAAAACATGTCTGTTCAACAACAGAGAGAGAGAGAGAGAGAGAGAGAGAGAGAGAGAGAGAGAGAGAGAGAGAGAGAGAGAGAGAGAGAGAAATAAAACATGCAACTTATTGACTCCTCCAAATTACAAATTGAAACAAAGCACCAACTTAGTTCATGGTGCAAGACTATGCAACACAATAGAAATATTAATTCAACAAAAATCTGATGAATAAATAAATAATTGTGCTATATATATATATATATATATATATATTTTTTTTTTTTTTTTTTTTTTTTTTTTTTTTTTTAAACTTAGCACACATCAAAACTGCCCCAACTAGTTTTTCTCCAATGTATTCTAGGAAATCACCCTCAGCTGCTCCTTCAACATGTCACAATATGATGAGGTAAATTTCATTACATCATTTTAGTAGCAATTGTTACCATTTACAAACAGGTAGAATTGAACCAGTCATAATAGATAGAACTGTTGTTGTTGATTAAAATAATAATAACAACAACAACAACAACAATAATAATAATAATAATAATAATAATAATAATAATAATAATAATAATAATAATAATAATAATAATAAAATTCATTTGTATAGCATTTTTCATGGCTCTCAAAGATGCTTTACATGAAGTGAAAGTAGTGCCATAACAGTCCATCTACACAGTAAAAGCCAATACACTAAAAACAAACTTTGTTTAAGTCACTTTTAAGGGCTTTATTTCTGCCTGACACATATGTGCTGCACAATTACGTTGGTGGGCGGAGCTAAACAAACGTGACACTCCTTCACAATAAAACAAACCAGATGAGGATCAACCACCTTCAAATTAAATGAACGTCATTAAATGTCCTGACAATTATTTTATTGTTATTTTATGATCTTCCTCTTCCCCCACCCACCCGCATTTTGTTTAATTGTACATGTACCTGAAAAAAAATTATTTTACTTATTTTGGGAAACTCAGCTTCAGATTCAGGTGAATTGATGGAACAATTGATGAAATGGCGCCATCTTCAGTTCAAATGGAAGAACTACAACCATCACCATCTGGATTTTCATCATGTCAACTTTATGGAGCCTAAATAATCCAAACCCAAAAAAAGATCAACAAAATGAATAAAAGTAGATAAAATTGAACAAAATAATAAAAAATGAATAAAAGTAGATAAATATGAACACAATTATCAACAAAATGAATAAAAGTAGATTAAAAAATGAACAAAAATAATCACCAAAATGAATAAAAGTAGATAAAAAGGAACTCAATTATCACCAAAATGAATAAAAGTAGATAAAAAAGGAACTCAATTATCACCAAAATTAATAAAAGTAGATGAAAATGAACAGAATTATCTACAAAACGAATACAAGTACTTACAAATGAGCAAAATAAACAAAGTAATAAATAAAATGAACAAAAACAAAACCCAAAATCCTCCAGAGACATTTAAATACCGTGTTCTTGCGCTAATGTTATTTGTTTCAATTAAAGCAAGCCAAAAAAAAAACACTTCTGGGGAAAGTCCTTCATGACGTCAGGTGCACATTATTAATTGATTGGCACGTGCAGTAGTTGACCAGGTGCATTTAAACACTGTTGGCTGTCAGCATTTTCTGACCTGTTGAGTTCAAAGAAGAGAAACTTTCCAGACAAGTTTGGTTGTAGTCTGCTGCTAAATGAGAAGACGAGGAGGAGGAGAAAAGTTGGGAGTGTTTTAAGAAACAAGACTGCTAGAAAATTCCAGAAGACGATGGAGAGCGACAAAAAGAAACCTTACTGTGATTGAAAAAGTCTGAATTCCAGCTTTTTGGAAACCTGCGCGAGGAGCTAATGATGATGATGATGATGACGATGACGATGACGATGAAGGCCACAGACGGAAAGGTAATGAAATTAACGGCTGTAAGACATTTTAATCAACATTAACTGGGTTTGTCTCCCACGTGTGTGGAAAAGGCGGATGTGTGGAATGTCAATTTATTATTTTCCAGTGACAAAAACATATGTATTTTTTTTTTTATTTTAATAAGTTCCAAAATACAGTACAGGTATCCCGGAAGAAACTAATATGCTATATTTTGAGGTAGATGCTAGATTGGAACAGACTGGGGGCGTGATTTCAGCACTGAGATAGTTCAAAGACGATTGTAACAAATTGTAAATTTCACACTTCTACAAGATGACAGCGCTGTTGAAACATGCATGTGTGGATTTAAAATACTGGATGACTCAATGTTGTATCCTGAGTAACTTTTACCAAAACACCCTTTTCTCGTCTATTATCTTCGTTGCATCCAGAAAATGAGACTTTCATTAGAAAAGGAAGCATAACATTTTTTCCCTGAAATTGCTCAAGTCACTTACAAATCAAAATCACAGGTCAAATGCGCCGGAATTATATAGCACACATTTTGCAATCTTCAGACATTGGGCCACGAAAAAAAAAGGTCTTTCGCCTTTGTTTAAAAAATGGTGGTTGTCATGGCAATGCAACTCCCCAGTAGTGTTAAGTAATGGTGACCTGGGCTAAATACTAGGAGTTTGTTAATGTTCACATTTGGTTGTTTATGGCAAAGAAATGTCCATTTTACCAGATGGAATTAACTTTCATAAAGTATGGAAAAATTTATACTGCACACTTTGCTGTACAGTGACCTATTAAAGAACATGTTTGTCTATGAAGTGAGCAGGACAAAGTATGGCTGTTTTTGTCATCAGCACCATATCCTCCTGAGACCCAGAAAAGTAACGTTTTTAGGGGGTTTTTTAATTGCAAAATGTGTAATGCAACAGCCCCCCTCACACACAAAATGTCAAATTTTATTTATTTTTTAACACATTTATGCATTGAGTCTCAATAGGATACAGTTGTGATTGTCTAGTTCCGTACATGGTAGTTTATTTAGTACTTGTGTATTCACTGTTAATGAATATAATGGTAACAGTCATGGACATCTGCTCTGGTTTTTCATAATTACACTAAAACCAGCTGATCTACTTTAGATTATGTTCATGTTTGCTGAATCTAATGCATCCGTGTGACTATTATTCCCCCCTCCACACATCACACTGTTTTTGGGTTTCACTAAAATATATGCATCATGTGTATTGTATGGATAATTTGGCCTCATCTCATTCAGATATAATTGACACATCAATTGTGCAAAATGTAGAAATGATAAACCCTCATTTATTGGATTGGCCCAAACTGTTGACATGTGACTGAATGTATTGTATGTTCCACTCCACAAGGGGGTGCTATTTTTCTCAAGGGAAAATGTCATTGGGGACATCACACCCACATAAAGGTTTCCTCTTTACCAACTCGTGAGAAATATTGACTACAAACTCGCCACTGTGATGTCATATGTCACATTTAAAAGCAAAGAGCTTCACAGTAATAAAACAAAGTTTCGGAGCCATAAATATTTCCTGTACTTTTTTTTTTCATTAATGTCAAATGTTTTGGTTTGTCTTTTATTTTGGGTTACTTTTGGACATGGGTGTGGCACTGGGCATGGGGAGTATGCAATTGGTAGCTGTACTTGGCCTTACCTGAGGCCTGTGGTCTGGTTCCGTTTTGGCATGGGGAAGGGCTTTTTTTTTTTTTTTTTTTTTTTAAACTACTTTGCTTCACGTCACATGTAACAGACACCTTGTTTATGCTCAACTGTCCTGTTGCTAAAAACTATTGAAGTGTTATGAATGAAATGGAGAGCAATAAATTGCAGTTAACTGAGTGCTGGTGTGGACATTGAATAAATGTGTGTGTATACCACTATGTTACCCCCACATAGCCCACCACGGCTTCTGAACATTCTGGTGAAATGATGGAACTGGTAGCCACAATAAAAATGAAATACAAATGTACTGACAGATGAGACGGAGCAAACAAGACAGGGAAGGAACAGTACATACAATAGGGTCTCTATTCCAGAATCCCACAATTCCAAAGGCCAGTTATGGCAGGTGTGTTTTGAGTTTAAACACAGACGCCTCAGATGCAGATCTCCGTTCCTGTGACAGAACTATTCCACAGATGTGGGGCATAGACACTGAAGGCCATGTCCCCTTTCATGGAAAGCTGTGCTGAACAAAGTAACAGTTTGTTAGTCTTTTTTTTTTTTTTCTACATTTAACTTTTTTTTAATTGATTCATTTTGTTGCTTATTTTAGTTTTTACTGTAAAACTGCTAAAGTTATAGGAGTTAAAGGGTTAAACTGAATCATGTGGAAGAGGGAAATCTCTAAGACACAGGCCCTCAAGGACTGGATTTGGACACCCCTGGTCTGAGGACAGGGATGCTTGGGAATTTTTTTCTTTTTTTTTTTTGTGGTGAGGCAACATTGTTGTGAGTTGGAGACCTATAAATAACATTGTTTAGTATGGAAAAGAGCAGGAAACTGCTTTAATTTGACTAATTTTTGTTTAGTTTTTTATCTTGGATATAAAATTATTGGCCATAATGTGGCACGGCAGACACAATGTGTCAATACTTGGATCATCTCAAGAGGGAAAATCTCAACCTTCATGTGGCAATGCTTTCTGACACTTTAGATCAAAATGACACATTTTTTTGGCTTCTTTGTTGTTTTGGAACGATTAATGGGTAGCAATGCAGTTTCACATGAAATTTTTTTGAACAGGTCTAATGTAAGGGGTGTACTCCTGTGACAGATTGTCTCATCTGAACCCGCTGGATCCTCACTCGGGTTGCCGGTATCTGTGGAGGGCCTAATCCAGCTACAATGGGTGAAGGTAGGATACACCCTGTATGAGTCGTCAGTTCATCTCAGGTCTGAACATATATAGACAAGCACTCACATTCACAACTATGGACAAGTTAGATGAACCGGTCTTTGGATGGTGGGAGGAAACCAGAGTACCTGGAGAAAACGCATACACACAGGGATAACATGCAACCTCCATACACACATCTGGTGTGGGATCTGTGACAGACTGCATTATTAAATACGGTCTATAAGATATCTTGCATTTCCAGGCCAGTGGTCTGGTGCCACACACCAGGAGCTATGGACTGAGCTTTCGAAAAGTGTAAACATGAACATAACATCAAATAATTGTTCCAATCATGGTAATCTGAGCACATGTAAAACATCATTTTGTAAGTGACTTCAGCAGTTCTCATTGCCTGATCACTAAATCTAAACTGTGCATGTGCACATTTGGAGTTAAGAAAGATAATTTCTCTGTGGGTTGGTTCCAAGACCTGTTGTGTTTAATGACGTATCACTGCATCATAGAAGGTGAGATTAATACAACACACACACTGTAAGCAGGGCAGTACAGCGGCAATACATTTGACTGTTTTTGTAAAGGAAACCGATACAAGAACCAGACAGGACAGCAATTATTACAAAGGTAGAAAGGATGAATGTGTGGCTGCCTCCACCAAGGGAAAAAGACAAGTGTACTTACCCACAACATGTAATGACAACCTTTCCAGTCAGGGATAACAATGGTGTCCCTTATGGGCCAGTCTCCCTAATATGAAGGATGTATTGGAAAGATGCAAAACGATCAACATTAACAAATTGAACTCTCTATATAACCAAGGTATACCCAGTATAGAGAAGTAAACTAATTAACTATAGCCAGTTATCAAAAGTTAACTTAATAAAATAAAAATTTAAACGACCCGGTCATGAAAAGTAAAATTTACCTAATTCAAATTAACAGAAAATTCTCCTTCTGGTCTGTTTTAGAAAAACGGTTCCATCAGGTGTTGAACTGTGGGAACTACAGATGAACAAACCAGGAAGCAAACTAATAACTAAAATAAAGCTATCCAGTTATGAAATGTTAATTAATAAAATAAAATCCCCCCAAAATTCTATCCAGTTATGAAAATTTAATTAACAAAATGAATGGAATGAATTGGAAAAAATTTAATCCGGTGATGAAAAGTAAACTATTTACCTCATGAAATGAAGAAAAAAAAAAAACAGAAAATCCTACTGGTCAGTTTTGGAAATTCAGCGCCATCAGGTTTTAAACTGTGGGAACTACAGATGAACAAACCAGGAGGTAAACAAATGAACTTAAAAACAAAATTAAATCAAACTATATCCAATCATGAAAAGAAAATAATATACTTAATAAAAGGAAGGGGGGTGGGGTGTGATCACTGTCATCTGTACACTGAGTGGATGGAAAATGTACTATTACTGTCATTATAACCAGTGTTTTTCCATCCATAAGCCATTATGGCATAAATCCTGCTGTTACGATATCTGAACTTCATTTCAGAGGTCAAGGCTCTAAACTAGTGGTTCTTAACCTGGGCAGGCTGTGGCTCAGTTGGTAGAGGGGTTGCCCAATGACTTAGAGGTTGGCTGGCCACATGTTGCCCTTCGGCAAGACACTGAACCCTGACTTAGGTTGAGAATCACTGCTCTAAATTGGTAACTTTAAGTCATGTGACTATGATGATGTCACGACTTCAGCTGGAGGGCAGGAAGTAACCATGGAGAATGTTGCTATGGAGGAAACCATTGAAGACGGTGCTGATTGTACAGATTTAGATCCAGCGTCGTAACAGATACATTTAGTTAGTTAAAAACTTATTGGATATGGATCTGATGAAAATTAACGAATTTGACAGAACCCAAAGATTTGCTGACAATCGAGGCTGTGGATAGTACCAACTACTTGGTCCTGCAGACATCCAGCTATACCAGCATGTCTGAGTCCCCTGCAATACATGAAAAAGTTAAATATCAGCCTGATTTTAATGACACACATGTATTGGTCTATCATTAGTCTCACAAGCATACTTCTACTGATATAATGCAAATTACTTTAATATTCATTTTATTGACAACCAACCGATGTACGAGCAGGATACATTTTACAACAGGCTGTTTCAGGCATAAAACCTTTCTGGAGTTACGTGACATGTTGACGTTCCTGGAATGAACAGAAGATATGGGGACGATCAAAACACAAATACACAATGAACAGTCTTGCAATACATCACAGCAACTGCATTGTATTTCAAAGATGAAACGGTTAAATCCTAATTTCGGTTTGACAGTTCAGTCTGGGACACATTGCTTACCTTAAATGACCTTTAGCCATACATGTTCATATTTAACTGACTGAACAAATGATATGAATACATTTTCTGTCAGTGACATTTGTAATCTCCATCTCTGTCGGCTCTGTTCACCATGGAGTTTACCTCTATTTCAGGGGTGTTAAACTCCAGTCCTCAAGGGCAGGTGTCTTGCATGTTTGAGATATTTGCCTCTTCCACATAATTCAGTATAACCCTTTAACTCCTGAGACCTTGGTGGGGTTTTTTTTGCTTATCTTATTTTTATTTACTGTGGCACTGCTAGTCATGAATAAAATGAGCAACAATGAATATAACAAACCAACAAAATAATTAGTAACATGAACAAATTAAGACACAAATTGAACAAAATAAAAAAACAAAATGTAGAAAAATAAAATTAACAAACTAATAATAAATACTTACAAAATTATAAATAACATGGAAAAATTTGCAAAAAAAAAAATACTTAAAGGGAAAGCGAGAGAACTAGTCTGGATGGTTTACTTTAAATATTCTGAAAAATTCAATCATTCATCAATCAAAAATTAAAACTGCTGGGACCAAATTTCAAGACTAGTTTGTTTGGGTTTTTTTTGCACAATTTTCCATGTACAGTATTAGTTTTTGTTCATTTTATTGATGACTGGCCATCTTTAATTTTGTTTCTTTTTTTTTTTTTTAACTGTGGAACTGCTAAAGTCTCAGGAGTTAAAGGGTTGAACTGAATAATGTGGAAAAGGGAACTATGTAAAACATGCAGGACACTGACCCTCCAGGACAGGAGTTTCACACCTGCGCTCTAGATGAATGGATTTGTGCATAAATTACCTTTTACTTATCTTCAGTAGTCATGCACCGATCAGCATTTTTTTTTTTTTTTTTTGGGCCAATCACCAAAAAACTTGATCTGCTGACTGCAGATCACAGAAGGAATTTTTCCTTTCATCTAGGTATGGATATTTACAGCTGCAACTATCAAGTATTTTTGTAATCAAGTATTCTGTCCCCTCCCCCGCTCATCGATTAATCGGATGAATTAGATTTTTTAAAAACCCTTTAACTTCTGATGCATCATTGGTGAGTGTTCTATATGTATGAGTTATTCTAAATATTCATAATCCTGAACATACAATGGAGCAAAACAAAGCAGTGAGTCAGACTAACTGGAACTGTAAACCATAGTTTACAGTTCCAGTAGTTCCATAGTTTTACTATGGTTTACATAGTAAATCCCAAACAGTTTATTTTTAGTGTTAAACTACATCAATCAATAAATGCAGATGGGAGAAGACGGATCTGTTTTCAGTTGTGTGTTCATCCTCACACAGGCACACACGCCTGGAAATGTAAAGCAAATGTAGCCTAATAATTGCACTACCTTGGTACATTTGCTAAAATAATTACATGTGAGGCTACATGCTAACAGATGCTAGTACCCACTCACCAGTAGGCAAAATATAGAAGGTCTGAGTCCGATTTGATGGAGTGCCGTTGAAGTGTGGATGCTTTCAGTTGAGTTGTTGTACCAATACGCCAGTGCTAGGCGAATGCTATTTTGCGGTGCACACACCGTTGCCTGCCTTACGCAGTGTAAAATGGTCCCAAACTTGTACTAATAATTAAAAAGTACAGAAATGGTCTAGACCAGATGCATCTGTTCTGTAGCGTGTTTCCAAGTTTGAAAATGGTCCCTAGTAATTTGTTACGTGACCGTCTTTTTGATCGGCATATTTTGCTGATCATCGATCAGGTTATTTTTAGCTGATTACGATCGACAGCCGATCGGTGCAACACTAATCTTCAGGGGCAAATCTATGCAAAAACTTTTAGCAGTCTGAGATGACTGCATAGGCCTAGTTAACCTGTGACAACCTGATTAACCTGTTTAACATGGGCACCATAATGAAAATCAACAGGTTCCATAAGAATTCATGTGGAGGTAAGATAAGCAAAGTGTCCCAGGCCTCACTCACACAGCACTAGGTGTATCATCATACATCTACATGGATCCTCTGGTGACGTTTCAGGTTACATTTTTGAGTAAAGCGTTTCCCACAGGCCATGCAACTGTATGGTCTTTCTCCAGTGTGGACGCGTCGGTGGGCCTTCAGGTTACTCAACTTTGTGAAACTGCGACCACACAGGGAACAGCAAAAAGGTCGCTCTCCTGTGTGTGTCTGCAAGTGGGCCTTCAGGTTGCTGGGGTGGGGGAAGCATTTCCCACACTGACCACAGCGCAGTACATGTCTGGGGCCAGGGTGAGGGTGTGAATCCTGAAGGGGCACAGGGTCTGTGTGAGAGTTTGAAGACTGATGTTCGGATTTAATGCTACCCCACGGGGCACCGATTTGGTTCAGTGCTTGTTTGTCATTGAGATGAATTCGCTGGATAGAGAGCGGAGGAGGAGGACCTTTAGATGTGGATGGAAGTCTGTGGAGTGGATTTAAGTTGACAGCCTGAGACTGAGCAGCAGACAGTGGTGAAGTTGTCCTGATTAACACTGGGGCAGGGTTTTTTTTAACTGGTCGATGGAGGTGTTGTATGGCAGCTTGCAGTCGGAGACCTGTACCTACTTTGGAATGCAACTTCACAACGTCCTGCACAGTGGTTTTATGGGAAATGCGGTTCTGCTTGGGAACTTCTGCTCTGACCTTGTGCTGCTTTACCGAACAGGAGAAAGATGGCAACCGTGATTTTGTCATTTCTTTCTTTTCCAACTGCTCTCCTTCCTCCACTCCATCCCCATCAGCGATGACCTCCTGTTTGATAGAAATCAGTTTTGCTTTGGGACATGTTGAGGAGGAGGTCTGATTTCTACCAGGGGTAACCTGGGTCTGAATGTCTGTGGTGACAGGCATTTCCTGCTCTTCACAGTTAACAGGACCTGGAGTTTGGATTGTTTCATGATCCGTTTCCGTTCCCAGTCTGTGATTGTGCTGCAGTCCAGATGACATGCGACTCATGCCAGATGGACACCAACTGTTGTTAATGTCCATGGATGACATGTGAGCTGAATGTGAGGAAAGGTTTGTGTCTGACTGGTCTTCAGAGAAAACATAATTTTGCAGGTCTTGCTTGATGACATTCCTCAGTAACTCCTCACTGGTGTCTTGGCTGTGTTTTACTTCCGCTTCAGTCACTTCACTGGCATTATGGGATTTGGACACATCATCAACTAGAAAATCAAAATAAAGTGTGTAAGTGTTAATAAATTACAATAACAAAGTTGTTTTTTTTTTAAAAAATTCCTGTTGATTCAATCCATACTATTGCAGAGCCCGTATAAAATGCAAGATTGTTTGCTACTAATGTGCACTGTGGCACTGCTTATGTGTCATGTAGATTTTTAGGCATCTATTTTGTACGTTACTTGAATATGAATTTTTCAGGAAACCTTTTACTTTTACTCTGTACATTTTTACATAAATATCAGTACTTTATACTCTTTAGATTTATATAAATATCTGTACTTTATACTCTTTAGATTTATATAAATATCTGTACTTTATACTCTTTAGATTTATATAAATATCTGTACTTTATACTCCTTACATTCTCAGAATAGACTCATTATTTGAGGCAATGGATGCGAGGCACTTCAGAAGAAAAATCAGTGGACAGAAACTGAACCAACAACATAAATATGACTTACCTGAGAATTTTGAATTTGTCTAATAGCAACTCTTTTCTCATAATTATGAATTTCTTATACCATATTTATACATTTTTAATCTCTTAATTACTTTTTTAATCTCAATTGTGCCATTTTATCTTAGAATTTCAACTTTCTTATAATTGTACATTCATCTCATATTTTTGACTTTTTATATATATATTTAGGACATTTTTTTAAATCTCATAATACTTTTTTAAATTTCAATTGTGACTTTTTTCTAATTTCTAAATTTGGAAAATTAATGTAGATTTGGAATATTTATTTATTGAAACTCTGAAAATGCCTCACTAACCATTAACAATAAATACTATATTCAGTCCACCAGGTGGCAGTATTCAGTCAAATATGTCAAATATTCTTGCTTGTTTACAAGCAATACTGATGAAACATGCAGTGTTGGAGTCATGAGCATTATTATTGGCTGACACTTAATGTTAATAATCCACATTTGTGAATTATCACAAACATCATCTTTTGTCTGTTGCCTTGTTGTGTGTAAAACACTGTTCCTTGCTTTTCCTGGTTGCCTGTATTAATGAAGGCTTCTAAACTGTTAGCCTCATTGACAATCAAATGGGAATGTACAAATGAGCAGGTACAAAAATGGACACAATATGTAAAATGGTCACAGATTAGTTTTACATGTTTGCTTTGTTAATTTATGATACTTATACCACTTACCTGGCACCTGATTGTGGGGAAGCCTACACTATTCTTTGCTGTTGTAACATTTATTTTCCTGTAAGGGATGAAATGTCGATCTCTATCTCGCTATCATTTTCAGAGTGTGAATCTCTAATGTGCCATCTACCAGTCTGCCATGGGTTAGATACCAGCTGGACACAAACGTCTACAGGTGCCCAGATAAACCCAAAGATAAAGACTTTCACGTTTGCGATTCACACAATTCCCCAGACATAAAAAAATCAACCTGAACTGAAAGCATTCACAACCACATTCATAAAAGTAAAAAAAAATAGTCCTAATGATACCATATACAGGTTCAAATATTAAGAGCTGCCTAATAATCATTTGAACATCTCTCTTTTATTATTTATTTTTTTAGAACATTTGAATTATATTCAAATGTTAAAATTCAAAGTTAAAGCCCTAATTCATGGCAAAAAAAATCTGTTTTACTTTTTTACATTACATCATTTGAGAATTTTTTTTTTTACTTTTACTTCACTAAAGGAGTTGAACCAGTACTTCTACCAGAGTATTTTTTCACACCAGTAGCTGTACATCTACTGCAGTACAGAATGTAAGCACTTTGACCACCTCTGGTCTGGGGTCGCCAGAAATGTGATGCTAAATGGGGTCACAAGCCAAAAAAAGGTTGGGAGCCACTGCTTTACACAATGTCTATTGTTATAGCTACTGTCATTGTTATTGTTGTAACAGCTGACCAAATGACATTCCTGGTATGTGAAAACACTCTGTAACAGACCAATTTCTTATGTACAATAGAAAAATACTTACCATCCTGAGTGATACTCCACCCCTCTAAACACACAGAGGAACAAGATGCTGTATTTATCGCCTCTTCCTTCACATCTACCACCTGCATGAAGTTATCATCTTCATTCGCCTGAAAAGAACAGTCACATTAGGACTTAATGATTTTAAGAAATAATTGAATTAATTGAATTTCTGGCAGTTATTGAATTTTGATTTGATTCACAATTCTCTTCAAATAAAGTTTCAGTAATCAGTAACATAATAAATTTAAACAAATACCATACCAGGCCATGACTTACTGACAAATGAAACAGAATAGGAGGAAAAAGGAGAAAGGAAAAACTGCAGACCTCCCCATTCTGAATGGGGAAGTCTGCCTTAAATCCGGATAATTTGTTTTAACCGGAGTTTGTCTGTCTGTCAGTTAGCAAGATAACTCAAGTTATGGACGGATCTTGATGAAAATTTCATATGTTGAGGATGTTACGAGGAACAAATTATTAGATTTCGACTTTGAAATTTATTCTCCATTTACCACAATGTAAAATTTCAAAGTGATCCAGGATCTCTTCCGGATCATCACTAAAATCACATAATTTGTTCTTTGCGACACCCCCAACATGTTAAGAAATTTTCATCAAGATCCGTCCATAACTTTATGAGTTATCTTCTTAAGAGGCAGACAAACAAACTCCAACAAAAACATAACCTCCTTGGCGGGAGGTAATGAAGAGAAAAGGGGACTGTAACAAAAAGGGGGGGGAAAGAAAACGAGAACAAAGGAGGGGGAAAGAAAAAAAGGAATGGAAAAAGGGGGAAGTAACAAAAAAGGGGGAAAATGAGCAGTTAAAAAATGGAGAGCAAAAAGTAAAAATAGGTGTTCGTTTGGTCATTTATTAGTTTAACTGTCACGATTTTTATATTTTCCAATTGGAATTAAAGATTTGTTAATGTTTGTTTTGTTTTTTTTTTTTAATTTGAAGAAAAAAATAAATAAAATCAGTCTTGGGGGCTGCAAAAAACCACTTTGACCATCCCAAAATCATGACGTCTGAAATTGTGATTTTTCTGTCCAAAATAATAGATTGTTCAGCCCCAAGTCACATGGTATAGGAATGCAGTTTTACTTAATTTTTATACTTTCAAAGTGATTCTAAATGAAACATGTTAGTGTTGATCAGCACAGTAAATCTTCCCTGAAACCCCCATCAGACAATCAGTGTATCATTCCTTCATTCATTTTTCAAAATACAACGAAAAAAACAACTTGTTTGTTCATTATTTGTTTCCAAAACCAAAATGAAAAAACAGTGATGCATTTTTTCAGTTTTCCTTTTTGTGTTTAAATAAATAGAAAACATAATGACTGTTACCAGTTTTATCCAAATTTGACCTAAAGCAAATTGACTAAACCGGAAATTAATCTTAACAACCAAAAGAAACTCTTAGTTTCCCCAAATAGGACGTAGGTCTTACTCAACTTGCTTCAGGTCAAAATCGGATAAAACAGAAAAACATCTGTTCTCAGTTATTTATTTAAACACAAAAAGGAAAACTGAAAATGCATGTATTTTTTCATTCTGGTTTTGGAAACAAATAATGAAGAAAACTACTTGTTTCATAATCTTATTTTTTTTGTTTTATTTTGAAAAATAAATGATGCAGGGTTTAACAGACCCACCTGTGCTTCTATCTCTGGGCTGAAAGTGGCTATAGATACGTCCACTTCCTCTATTAAACTGGAGTTGACCTCTCGTCTGCACATTGTGGTCCAGCTTTCCACTGCCTCACTCTCTTTCTTCATACCAACTCCCCTTATGATGTCTGAAAGAAAACAAAACAAATAATGGGGGTATTTTTTTCTTACACTTTTTAAATTTCAGATTCTCTGTGAATTCACACAAATATCAGTATTTTCTTATTTTACAGTTTCAAAACTCATCTGCCATCTATGCAAGCCTTCCCCAGGTATCAGCTGACATCACTTGACTGCTACGAAAGATACACATACCTGTATTTATTTCTGTGTTAAAATTCAATGTCATTACTTGTAAGAGAATATGCTGAAAAAATATTTTTGTCCTGCTTCACCATTCAAAAGTTATCAACGTGCAGCATCTAAACCAGGGGTCGACAACCTGCAACACCCAAATAGACATTTGAACCCAGTTTCCACAGAAAAGAAAACACTGGGAGCCGCTCATTATCTTCAAAAATCTCAGCGAATGTGTCCCAAACCTCACTTTATTTGGTATGTTTCTGGAGCTTCCACTCTCCCAACATTGACATTGCACATCACCTTCACAGAAATTCAGTTAATAAAGTGTATGTATTAATAATAGACCTGAATGTACCTAATATTTAAATTACAATGATTTACCAGGTTATTTGAATGTTTATCTCAAACAACCCGACCGACTGTAACCCGAATATCATTAAAAATATTTTTCAATGACCAGCAACTGCGGATGATTGCAGGTGGTCCACTCACTTCAGGTCAGCCCGCACATTACTGATGCGTGTGTGTGTGTGTGTGTTCATATACAATAGTTATGAATATTACACAAAAAAATTACCTGAAAAGTGAATGAATTGTGATGTGTAGTCTGTGTTTTCATGTAGATCTGGTAACTCTGAGACAAAACCAATTCTCCAATTAATTCTTATAACGTAATATTCTGATCCAAGAGTGGGAAATATAACCAACCAGCATTTTTGAGTCATTTTTTCTTCATTATCCTAGTACATTTTATCTTGACTGTTTAACTGTTACATTTTAAATTGAAGACCTTACAGAACATAAAACCACATTTTGTTACTGTACAATACTAATAAAGCATATTTTATTGCAGTGTTTCCCCTCCCAGTACATTATAGACCTGGCGGACCACCAGGCCTTTCTTGAGGCCAGGCTAAGCATCACTCATTATTTATTTAAATAATTATACAGATTACAACTAGTGATAATGGGTCATAATCTTAAATATGTATTATAGGGTTGAATATCTGTACAATAAAGTGTAAATTTAGCCTTTACATTTCCTTGTTTTCTGTTAAATAAATCATAATCGAGCCTCTATGACAACTCTTTATTCCACTGTGTGGATTCTGTTATTGACATTTATTTAGTCATTATTAAAAGGTGGATAAGGTGTATTTCAGAGTGTACAATTTTGTTAGCAGCTGGTGTAAGTATTGTTAATGAATGTTGTACAATAACAAAAAATAAAAACAATTCATATTTCTTGTCAACTTTTAATTAAAATTTTTTTAACACTGTGGGTCATCAGTGGTTTTCACTTACAGCCTTACCACCAAGTTTAGCAAGACTCCTGGGGGAAACATGTATTCTATTATCTTCTAATATTAGTGATTCAAACTTGGTAAAGTTCCACTACTTTCATTCTGGAAACATTTTACTTGTATACCAGTGTATTTCAGCTTTACTGCAATTATAAGTTGATTTCTACCACTCTTTTGTGTTGTACATTTAAACAAAGTGTGTGTGTGTGTGTGTGTGTGGGGGGGGGGGGGTCTGGGTGTAAACTGAGATTTTGCCCCGTCAGTTTTTAGCACCCACAGAGTTTCCCCCCCAGAAATCTTGCTAAGCCTGGGGGTAGGACTGCTAGTGAAGCTGGTGGCCCACCATGTTTTTGTAATGATAAATAAATAAGTTTACAAAAAATATAACATGTTATCCATTGTGTTACTGTACAACACTTGCACCGTATTCACCTTTAATAATGTATAAATGTCAATTACAGAATCTACACAGTGGGATAAGATTTGTCATATTAAGGCTCAATCATGATTTATTAAATCAAAAACAAGGAAATGGAATGGCCTGCACTTTTACATTAGCCTCACATTCACCCATTCACACCAGTAGGTTTCCAAGGTTCCATTAGTCCTACTGGGAGCCTAAGTCAGGGTTCAGTGTCTTTCTCAGGGACACTTCAACATGTGGACAGTCAGAGCAGGGACACGAACAGCCGACCTTTCAGTCATAGGCCGACCCACTCTACCAACTGAGCCACAGCCGACCAATGTAAGTGTAAAGGGTACATTTCAACTTTATTATACAGCAGGGGTCTCAAACATGCGACCCAGGGGCCAAATGCAGCCCATGGGATGAAGAGCATAATCATCTATTAAATGACTCTATTTTCTTCTCAGTTTTTTCTTTGCCTATAAATGACAACTTTAAATTTTTGTAATTTTTTTTACTGCAAAATATAAAATTATGAAAATATTTACATTTACAAACTATTCTGTAGCAATAAAATGTGAAAAAAATGCACAAATGTGAACGTCAAATGTCTAAAGAAAAATTTGACAAGTTGAACCATTTTCTGCTTCTTTTACTAAGTATGAAGTATCTTGTAGAACTGATCCATAATAAAACACGTGGACATTTAAGTTGAGGCAGAATATTGTTAAAATTTTCCTTTTTTTGCATTTGTGGAATTTATACAAGTATTTTCCTAATTTATTTATCAATTTATTTTTTGCAGTGAAACAATGACAAATACTTGGAGTTGTCACTATTTCTAAGTTATTTTCCATTTGTAGAGGGGGGCTATAAATGTCTTTTTGGAGGAAAAACACCCAGGAATAAGTTTAAATGAAGCTTTATTGTACATAAAGAAGCTATTCAAATGTTAGTACTCTCTGTGATTGGGCTTCTTGCAGCTACTGACATTTTATGAAATATGTGACCACATTATTTTGCAGAAATATTCAAAATGAATCCTTGTTTGTCTGACACGCATCAGACAAACAGATGGGGCAGCTGTGGTTCAGTTGGTAGAGCGGGTCGTCCATTGACTGAAGGGTTGGTGGTTTGCGTCCCAGCTCAGGCTGTCCACATGTTGAAGTGTCCTTGGGTAAAGAAGACACTGAACCCTGACTTGGTCTCCCAGTAGGACTGAGAGAACCTTAGCAACCTACTGGTGAATGTGAGTCTAATGTGAAGCATTTTGAGCACCATGTAGCTAGAAAACTATATAAGTGCAAAACACTTCCATGTAAGGCTGTTGTCATTCAGTTACTGGATCTAACATGAGGTTAAAAAAATTTATAAATTCTGACAGTGTCACTGTAGATCTCTCTCAAGTCTTTCCTTATAGAACCTTAAGATTGTCACCAAACTGTTCAGGGGTCCCTTTTTTCCTTCTACCTTGTTTCTCACTAGCGATACGACTCCTCGTACATAGTCAACTTCTCCTTGTTTAACTTTTCAACCAGTGGAAAAACTTCTGTCACCAACAATCTCTCTTTTCCAGTGCTCTTACTCTCCACAGTATTAAATTACCTGAAAATCTAACAAAAATCTCAAAGAAGGAATGATATGAAATTATTCAAATCACCTTTTCAAAAAAGTGATAAAAGTTTTCAGGTTGAATTACCCTATCCTAAGTGACTGCTTCTTTTGGTATGTCAACATGATTTATGTCAATATTGGTGATCATGGAAAGCTAATATGATGTTCAAGGTGTGACCTGCCTGGAGACAAAAAAAAAAATATGGTAGCTTGTTCATTGCATCGACAAAATGCTATGAAAATGTGGTTAAATATGTCACTTACATCAATGCAAACATACTTGGGATTTGGGAATGGTCAAAAGGTAACCTGGTATTGTTAATGGTCAATCAAGTGTCAAGTTTTCCTTTAAATCTTGAAAGCTTCATAGGTTAAATGAGTAATTGAATGCATGCATTCAGTTTGGCCACAGTGTGTTATTTAGGCAAAATGTACAAATCTGCAGTTTTCCACTTACAGTATGTGCCAGTAGCCAAGGAAAGCCAACTCTAAATGCTAAATGTTGAAAAAATTAGTTTTTTATGGATATGTGGTTAATTTCAATTCATTCCTGGCATTTTTTAGAATTATAGCCCACCCCTTCTACCATTGGAGATCAAAAGGCCCTGAAGAAAATGAGTGTGAGACCCCTCTCATACAAATATTTGAATCTATATCCAGAACAAGACTGACGTTACATTATTAACATTCAAGTTAACATTATGGCTTATGACCAAGGCTCAGTATCACTAGTTGTAACTTATATAAAGTTCTTTAAAATGAATAAATACATAAATAGTGATGCTTAGCCTGGTGGAGGTGTAACCTGGTATCGTTAGTGTTGGTACTTTAAAGGTTCACGAGTCAAATGACTAATTGATTAAATGTATTCAGTTTGGCCACATAATCATCTACGTGATCTTAATGATAAACTCTCCCAATGTAATATTTAGGTAAACATGAGTGAATCTGCAGTTTCCACATATGTGCCAGTAGCCAAGGGAAGCCTCTAAATGCCTAATCATGCTGGAAAATGTAGTATTTATGGATACGTGGTTAATTTCAATTCATTCCTGGCATTTTTTGTTATTATAGCCCTACCCTCTACAATTGGAGATCAAATTAGGCTGAACATGGCCCCTGAAGAAAATGAGTTTGAGAGCCCCAATATACAGATATTTAAATCTATATCCAAAGCCAGACTCTGACATTACATTATTAACATTCAAGTTGACATTATGGCTAATGACCAAGACTCACTAGTTGTAACTTATATAAAGTTCTTTAAAATGAATAAACCATGATGCTTAGCCTGGTGGTGGAGGTGTAACCTGGTATTGTTAATGGTCAATCAAATGGTAAATGGACTGTACTTATATAGCGCATTTTATACACCACTTGGTGCCCAAAGAGCTTTACAAATTCCTCACATTCACACACACGCTCATACACCAGTAGATGGCTGCTGCCAATACACCCTGACCCTAATCAAGCAACTAATTACCCCGAATCAAGTTGCAAGTTTCCCTTTCAATCTTGTAGAGCTTCTAATGAGTAATTGAATGCATGCATTCAGTTTGGCCACATAATAGTCTAAATCAGTGTTTCCCAGCCCTGGTCCTTGAGGCACACTCTCCTGCATGTTAGATGTTTCTTTCTCCAACCACACCCGATTCAAATGATCAGCCCATCATCTAGTTCTGCTGAAGAATGATAATGACCACCAGGTGTGTTTAAAGAGGGAAACATGTAAAACATGCAGGATAGTGTGCCTTGAGGACCAGGGTCGGGGAACACTGGTCGACATGACCTTGATGATAAACTCTTCCAGTGTGTTATTTAGGTAAAAATGCACAAATCTGCAGTTTCCACATATGTGCCAGTAGCCAAGGGAAGCCTCTAAATCAGAGGTGTCAAACATGCAGCCCGGGGGCCAAATCCTGCCCTTCAAAGGGTCCAGTCTGGTCCCTGAAATGAGTTTGTAAAATGCAAAATGACAATGAAGATATAAATCATATTAGTTCAGGTTCCACATAGAGACCAATTTAATCTGCAGTGGGTCAGATCAGTAAAATACTCTCAATGTATAAATACTCACATCTCCAAATGTTTCTCTTTGCAAATATAAAAATGTTCATGTCATTTTATGGTATTTATACTAAAATGATCATTCACAAAAATATATCTGAACAAATATGAACATTTTGAAATGTATGAAGGGCAGGTTTCCCAACTTTTGTCCTGTTATTAAATGTTCTATGTATTTGTTTAACTATTGTGGCCTGTAAGTCTTAATTTACACGTGTAAATGAAAACTGAAGTCATAATGTTTTAAACTGGACATAGTTTTCTTAAGAAATGTCAGTTTGTTCATGTTGTTCTTATCGATTTAAAGGATGTAAACATTTTTATCTGATAACATTACTTTTTTCCCCATATTAAAACACAGAAAGTTTGGAGTTGACATTTTTTATAATGTTATTTCACTGGTTCGGGCCTCTGCAGAACAATTTTTGCTTAATGTGGCCCCTGAACAAAATGAGTTTGACACCCCTGCTCTAAATGCAAAATATTTTTATGGACATGTGGTTTATTTGAATTCATTCCTGGCTTTTTTTTTTTTTTTTTTTAATTATCGCCCCCCCCCTCTACCATTGGAGATCAAATCAGGCTAAATGTGGCCCCTGAAAAAAATTAGTTTGAGAGCCTCAATATACAGATATTTAAATCTATATCCAAAGCATTACATTATTAACATTCAAGTTGACATTATGGCTAATGACCAAGACTCAGTATCACTAGTTGTAACTTATATAAAGTTCTTTAAAAAATAAATAAATAGTGATGCTTAGCCTTGGTGGTGGTGGGAGGTTTAGGAAGGTCTGGTGGTCTGCCAGGTCTATGATGCACTGGGGGAAACACTGCATCTACATCAGTATATACTTTGACAGTACGCTCCTACCGTCATGAGGCACTTCTGACCTCTCCTCATCTTCATGGGTGAGGTCTGCACACTTGCCCTCCGTTCCTTCATCCTTCCCCTCTTGCTCAGTTAGTTTCCTCTCAGCCCACTGCAGCTGAAGCCTCAGAGTCTGCACCTCCTTGTTCCGACTCTTCAGCTCCTCCAGGAAGCTGTCCTCCACCAACCTGGTCACCTCATACATTGCTGTCTTCACCACAGTCTCCATCACGTCTGACAGCTGGGTCTGAAAGGTCACAATGAGGCTGTCCATGTCCGAAACGGTGTCCATGTCCTTATCTGTGCAAGTGTCCCAGGCTGCCTCAGTGTGAGTGGTAGTCTTTACGTGCTCCACAAGACTCAGGCTTCAGCTGGAAAATGCAGCCACAGGTTGTTGTGCTTCAACAACATGTCTGAAATGTCACAATGAGGCTGTCCAAGTCCGAAACTGTGTTCATGTCCTTATCTGTGCTAGTTTCCCAGGCTGCCTCAGTGTGTGTGTCTGTGTGTGTGTGGCAATCTTCCTGTGCTCCACAAGACTCAGGCTTCAGCTGGAAAATGCTGCCACAGGTTGTTGTGCTTCAACACCATTCTCTCACAGCATCATATATTCCGTCTTAAAACAGCCACTAGTTGCCGTAGATTCCTCTGTAAACGGAGAGCGCATGTTTATTCAGCGAAGCGTTAAATGTGTCAGTAACAAACCTCTCTTCTTTTCTGTCACTACGGAAGCTAAACACATCCCTTAGCTTCTCATGCTACATTAGCTATTAGCTAATCGCACGAGCCCGTCAACAGATTTGACACAAAGTCGTGACTAAACCATAGCTGCGCTTCCAGTCTCTCTCTATTTATGTTAGATTTTCAGCTTTTTACCCGTTAAAAGAGATTGAAATGCTATATTTTCATATACAAAATAATGACATGAGCTAGTTGTTAAACAATCGATTGTGTTCGTTGTTTTCGCCTTTTGTGTCACGTGAAACGCAGTACGGTGGCCTGTAAGAACAAACGGCTAACAACAAAACGCGTTTTAATAAGTAATACTTTTTTGTCCTAATAGGAAATTGGGAAGACAAAGACACAACTATACAACACAGGTGTCAAACATATATCAAATATCAAATGTTAACATTGAAAATTTAGGGATGCAATCCATGTTATGGCCCAAAAACTAATGGTACTTTAAATACAGTTTTTCACTGATCAATGTACTTTTTTAGGTAATTGTCAACATCGAAAGCTTAAACCATGGGTGGGGAATTAATTTTCCGATGGGTCCACATGAGAAATGTTGATAGTTATTAAGCCCAGAATACAACTATTTAATGAATAGTCACAAAAACATTTGTGAAAAATATAAAACCAGCTGCAAATTAACTTTCCATAAAAAACTCTAATTGCAGATTTGTTTGTGTATCTCTGTTCCTTTTCTGACTTCAATAAAGAAATACTTAGAAGTCCATGTTTTGTTAAAATCTCTGCATTCTTAATCAATTTTTCTTTCATTTTTGGTGTTAACTGACATGAATGGGCTGAAACTGAGCAACAAACCAATTTGGTAGATAAGCCTTATGATGAGTGTGGAAAAAAAACCTTCATTTAGCAGATTCTTCAAAATAAAAGCTGTATGTTATATATTTGCATTGACTTTTAATTTGCCAGTGACCTCGTGGGCCAGCCAGGGCCAGCTATTGGGCCACATGTGGCCCCTGGGCCTTATTTTGCCCAGGTCTGGCTTAAACTATATCTTGTCATATACCAAATGAAAGCTCTGAATATTCTCTATCAGCTCAATTTGGTCCCAGATTTGTAGAACGCAAAATAAGAATTTTATAACTGTTTTAATATGAATACCTCAACATCTACAAAGAACCACCACAAACACATTTGTGGACATTTTGTCCATATTGTTCACTTATACTATACTGATAACTATCATTTATGTATTTAATATAATTGGACATTAAAACAGGTTTAATTTGATATCAATAGCATGTATATGCGTAATAAAACAATACAGATAACCCAAGATGTGCACGTAGAATTATTAAAATAACAAAAATCATTAAAAATAGACTAAAATTATCCCCCTGTGTCATTTCCCTGTGGACTCTGTATCATACACTGTGTGAATAAACCTGTGTTTGAATTTCTACTCTGTGTGCTGTCTGCATTTGGGTCCAACTCCGGTGCGTTACCTTACGATCTGGCCATAACATGGACCCAGCAGATCAGCCGGAGTCGGATGCTCGGCTTCACCGGGTGGAACAGGTCGTAGCAGCTATTTCGGTTCAGGTGCAACAGCTAGCGGGTTTTCTTTCACCCACGCAGAATCCCACTACAGCTGCTATGTCAGTGAATCTGGAGCCAATACCTTCACCGCCCACGCACCCAGTTTCGGAGGCTCGGTTGGGCAGCCTGAGTGGTATGATGGAGATCCCATTAACTGTAATCTGTTTCTGACTAACTGCTCCATCTTGTTTTCTTTCCAGCCTCACACGTTCTCCTCTAAGGCTGCTAAGGTGGCTCACGCAATTAACCATCTAATGGGTCGAACCAGACTATGGGGAACGGCTGAATGGGAACGACAGACATCGGCGTGCACATCCTTTGAAGCATTCTCATCGGAACTTTGGAAGGGATTTGGACCCGTAACAGGAGGTCTCCTTTCCATTCACCAGGGCAATCGATCTGTCGCAGACTACGCCATTGACTTCGACACCAGGGCCTGGAACAGCTCGTGGAATATGGCCACCCAATGTGAGGTATTTTTGCCTGGGTTATCTCCACGAATAAAGTTTCAGTTGGTCTCGTTTGACCTCCCTTCAGATCTAGATGGTTTAATCTGACTGACAAATCGGCTGGATCACAGACTTCGGGCCTGGAGGAGAGAGGATGCTGCATCGTCTCCATCCCACATTCTCACTTCCTATGGTGCTTCGGACGCAGTCCATTCAGTCCACATAGCGTGGGGTCCCAACCCCGTTGGAGGAGACTAGCTGATGCAGGTTAGACCGGGGGTTAACGCTGAGCCGCACCAGTTCAAATCCCCCAGTATCCAGACCTCTGTCCCATATGTTCAGCTCCTGATTAAGAGAGCGTACATGACTTTAGCAGCCTTCATCGACTTCGGGGCCGACTCTAGTGTCATCGACGAAGGTCTAGTTCACCAGTTGGGACTCTCCAGGCAGCCCCTGGCTAGGTCAGTTCTTGCTCGAGCGTTAGTGGTCACCCGATGGGAGAAATAACTCATCAGACGGAACCTGTCCTCATGACCACAGCTGGGTCTCACGTGGGTTACCATCCAGTTCCTAATTCTGCTGTCTTCCAAGATTCCCCTCGTTCTAGGATTCCCCTGGCTCCGCAGATACAATCCCCACATTGAGTGGGAGACACGCCATATTAACAGTTGGGGCTCGGGCTGTCGAACCACCTGTCGTCAGTCACCTAAGGATAGTGAGAGGGCAGCTGACAGTACTTCCGAGACTGATCTGGTTAACGTACCCTCTGAATATCGCAATTGTAAGGAGGAGCTGAACTCTCTCCCAGTTAGCCCCCACACACACACACAAACACACACACACACACACCCACACACCCAACACAAACATAAACTCAGGACTAAAACTGGACTCACTAAGTCACCTTACAGCAGATAAGCTCTAAACTGCACTGTGAAATTGTAACACTTACTGTCTATCATCTCATATGTGCCTTATGTAGATTTCTTCTCTTTTGTTTGTTATCTTTTTAGATTGTATAAATGTTTAGTTTTTAGCTAATATATTTTTCATATGTTTAAATGTGTGTGTATGTATATATATATATATATTTTTTTTTTTTTTCTATGTATTTCTTTGGAAAAAGGGTCAGAGAGAAATGCCATTTCAGATCTCTGTATGGGCACACATGTAGCAGAACTGACAAATAAAGCAAACTTTGGAATCTTCCAGCCCCATCCATAAGATACCTACATATATTGTACTGAGTTGAGAAACAGTGGCTGATTCAGAATCACCTCCCTCCCCACTGGAGTTATCTGTAGACTTCCCTTAAAAAGTGCCCATGCTTTTAAAACTTCTTTGTAAAATTCTGGGATTCCTGTTAACATATCTTCTTTCAGCCCCATCCATAAGGCTGAAGACCCCAAACCATCAACTTTACTTAAAAAATGAACCATTGTTTCTTTTATCATCCTCACAAAAAAATGTTTCACTGTTTTGATTCTTAGGGCCTTCAGCCTCAGGATAAGGTCCATCAATCCCAGACCTCCCTCCTTCACTGTACCGATCAGAGTTTTGTATTTTATCTTTGATGGCTTGCCCTGCCAAATAAAATCCACAACCAAATGTTTAAAAGCAGTAGCTACGTGTGTTGGCAAATAGACTGAGCCAAGGACGTACCATATTTTAGACAAAAACAAAGATTTTATTACTAGAACTTTTCCCTTGAGCGTCAGGCTCCTCCTCTTCCAAAATGTCAATCTTTGCTTTGTTTTGCCAATTATCTCCTCCCATGTTATCTTAGTTGTCATTTTTTCGTCAGGCCCTACTCTGACCCCCAAAATTTTCATGGAATTTTGAACTTCTCTAAAGGGTAACGTCCCTGACAAAGCTTCTCCCTCTCCTCCTATTTTCATGATTTCAGTTTTACCCACATTCATTCGTGCCCCTGAACCTTGACAATAAATATCTAAAACCTTCATACTGTTTTCAATACTGCCTCTATCCTTCAGCACCAGAGTTGTGTCATCCGCGTACTGGTATATTTTTGTTTCTATATTAAAAACACTCAAAGGCTTGATCTGTACTCCCCTAATTCCACTGTCTGCATTAATTGCCAAGCCCAGAGGCTCAGCAACCAATGTATAGAGTAATGCAGACAGTGGACACCCTTGTCGAATTGATCTCGATAAAACAATAAAATCTGTTAAAAAAACATTTACTTTGACACAACTCTGGGCATCTGAGTAGAGACATCTCAGACAGCTGATAAAACTATCTCCAAAATTGAATGTATTTAAGATTTCAAATAAAAACTCATGTTCCACCCTATCGAAAGCCTTCTCAAAATCCACATTAATTATAAAACCACTTTTCTTTTCCATATCCATGAACCATATTTTATCTCTTATACTATTGATAGTGTCTGAGATGTCTCTACCCAGTACAGCATAAGACTGATTGGTTTGGATGACTGTGGGTAAAACCTGCTTCAGTCTATTTGCCAACACTTTTGATAAAATTTTATAATCACAATTTAAAAGGCTTATCGGTCTGAAATTTTCTAATTTTTCCTTGTCCCCATTTCTTTTATATATTATTTTAATCACTCCTTTTTTCATCGAAGGACTCAATATCCCCTCAGTCCAAACCTCTTTATAAATAATATTTAAAATGGGGATTAAAACCGTACTAAAAGCCTTGTAAAACTCACAGGGCAAGCCATCAAGGCCAGGGCTCTTACCATTCTTCATTTATTTTAGGGCACAGTCAATTTCTTCATCTGTTATAATTCTATTGCACTTTCTCCTGTTTTGTTTACTCACTTCCTTATCTATAAGGTTTATTAAAAAAGTTCTAGCTTCTTCTGTCGTTCCTTCTTTAGAAAACTATTTGTTATAAGACGTAAAAACTCATTAAAATATCCTCTTTATTTTTCAAACTGTTTCCCTGTTCATCTTTAATTGTTCTTATTTCTTCTGCCTTTTGTCTTGTTTTCTCCAGATCATAAAAAAATCTTGTGCATCTTTCTCCTTCCACCATGTAATTTGCTCTGCTTCTTATCATTGCTCCCTTGCATTTGAGCTCTTCTATCTTTTGTATATTCTCTTCTAGTTCCATTATTGTATTAATATTTTCTTTTCCAAAATTGACTTTATCTAATTCTGTTTTTATCTTCCTTCTAAGTTCTTCTTCATATTTTAACTTAGTGCTTCTCATCTTCTTGCAGTATGGAATTGTAAAGTTTTTAATGTCATATTTCAAATTATCCCACCACACTCCTTTGCAGTTTTCATACAGATGAATTTCATTTAGGCTAACATTTATTAGATTTTCTATTCCCATTTTATAAAAATTATCTTTTAAAACTTCAGTGTTCAAAAGCCATATTCCTGGTCCCCTTTCTACATTGCTAAAATCCATCCTTAAAAACACATAATTGTGATCACTAAAATATATTTAATATATTTTGTGTTTTTAACATACATTGACATTTCTTTTTTCATTAACACCAAATCAATTCTGCTTTGTTTTATTGTATTTTTCACTATTTGTTTTCTGCTGTATTCTCTCTTATCAACATTTCTTTCCCTCCAAACATCTACTAGGTCACATTTTACAATTAATGTTTTTAATTCTGTCCTCCCTCTGTCAGCTCCAAAAACCATATTTTCACCTACATCTTCTCTTTCTAAAGCAGTATTAAAATCTCCCATTATAATCATATCCTCCCACTTCCCCATTAAAATATACAGCTGTCTAAAAAAAAATTTACTTTCTGTGTAATATCATTTGGAGCATGAATATTACATACAATGACTTTTTCATTTTCCTTCTCTAAACACGAGATTAAGATCTTCCCTTCTTTATCATTATATAGCTCGGTTATTTTATCACACACCTTTCTTTTCACCATAAAGGCTACACCCCTCCCCTTATTCTTACTATTATTACAAAATATTTCCCCATCATATCTTCTCCTAATGTTTTTCACGATGTCCTCACTCCAGTTTATTTCTTGTAATGCTATTATTTCACTGTTTTCATTTTCATTGTACATTTTCCTGATTTTTTTTTCTAGATTTACACCTCCTCTTAAATTTATGGACATAAAGTTCCACACCATTAAAATAAAAGAAGATAATAAAACTAACCTAAACATCATTTAGCACACACTTTTTCTTTTTATAAGTAATCAAATACCATTTAAATTTTTATTTCACCATTTCCTTCCTCCCTCTCCTCCTTTCTTGTTCTTCTAATACTTTTTCCAAATTTACATTTATCACCTTTTTTTTCTTTTTTTTTTCTTTCCACTCTTCTTTTTCTACCTGTTCACCCTCAGTTTTTCCTTTATTTGTAAATTGTCCACTCATAGTTTTCTCAACATTACCGTTTTCCTGTAGATCCTCTTCTGACTGGTAAATCTTTTTTGTCCCGTACCCTCCAGCAATCTGTTCTCCTCGTCTTTCTCCATCTCTTCCACATCTCCTCCCGCCTCAGGACTCTCATATTCTCCCCCTGGGGGGTCTAGTGTTCCCTTTTGCTGCTGTCTACATGGGAGGTCTTCCTCTATCTCTCCTACTTGAGATGAAGGATCCTCAATATCTTGTGTGTCTTTATTAATGCTGATCATCTCCTCCGCCTGCTTCTCTTCTTCACTGTCGCTGGTCAAACAAGAGCATCTTATTAACGCCCTCCGACAGTCCTGACATTTCGTGGCGTTGCAGTCTCTCGCATAATGCCCTTGCTGCAGACATTCTCTACAGGAGAAAATCGGGCAGTCCCTGACTACATGCCCCGGACTTAAACACAGTCTGCATATCTTGACCTGCTTGTCATGTATCACCCTGTAATATTGAGCCCTGTCCGCTGTGTCAAACCTGGCACTATATGGGAGGGAGACCACCTCCTTTGGGAATCTTCCCTTAAGATACCAGGTGCCATCTGCCATGTTTGTACCCGGATAAAAACGCCTCCTAATGGGGAGGATGGGGAAAACCCCCCATATACCCAGTTTGTCCAGAATGTCTTTATCGGTCACATCCAGCGGTAAATGCATAAATGACACCAGGACCTCTGCTTTATGTAGTCTTCTCACCTCCACTGGTTTCCCCTCATACACTAATTCTTCTTCCAGTTTTTCACATTCCTCCTCTCCGCTTAACGTGGCCTCATACTGTTTGGAGGGTCTGGGTCTCAGGGCCAACAGCGTTTCTCGTCCCGTAACTCTCAATTTCTTTAATGAGTTTCATTACATTTACCCCACAATGTCTTCACACTCTATTATTACAGTCCATTCTCGTTTGTATATTATTTAATGTCTGTCCCGGATGTCACTTTTTTCACCTTTATTTTCTCCATTGTCCGTTCTGTTGCTTTGAACTTCTTCATTCTGTGTCCTTCTTAGTCGTTGTTCCGTTCTCTTTCCTTGTCATAAATCGGGTTGATGTCTTTTTTCTCCTTTCAACCAGAGTAAATCTCCCATTACTGTCTTCATCTTCAGTTTCAATTTCTTTTTCGATCTCCTTTTCTTCCACAATCCCGTATCCGCGTTCAGTATCCTTATCCGATTCCGTTGCGAAAGTTTCTTTTTCCAAATCCCCTTCTAACTCCTCTCTTCGGATCATCGTGTTCTTCATTTTATCATTTCTTTGAATATTCTTTTCCTTAATTTTAATTTATTGCCGGAGTCTCTGCGCTCCATTCATTTTAAAAAGGTGACGTGTCCCTCACCCAGCGGTGCGCAAAAAAAGTATCGCTGGGTTTGCTCAAAAACAAACAAAACTTAAATTAAAAACGTATTTTCATATAAATACACAAAACAAAATTATAAGAATAAATCAAAAAATAGATGTAATGAGGGTGCCTTTCTCCCTCTCCTGCAGCCAGACGCTCCGTTCACAGACTCTACAGGAATGGGCGTGTTCAGTACTTGGATGGGAGACTGCCTAGGAATACCAGGTGTTGTAAGCTCTTGCATGCAGTCACACACTTGCCAGTTACTCAGTTGATGTACAAATAGTGTGTTTGTGTCAAACTAAACAGCTTACGGCCATACCACCCTGAACACGCCCGATCTCGTCTGATCTCGGAAGCCAGCCAGAGTTGGGCCTGGTCAGTACTCGGATGGGAGACTGCCTAGGAATACCAGGTGTTGTAAGATTTTGCATGCAGTCACACACTTGCCAGTTACTCAGTTGATGTACATAAAGTGTGTTTGTGTCAAACTACACAGCGTACGGCCATACCACCCTGAACGAGCCCGATCTCGTCTGATCTCGGAAGCCATCCAGGTTAGGGCCTGGTCAGTACTTGGATGGGAGACTGCCTAGGAATACCAGGTGTTGTAAGATGTTGCACTTCTTTGCATGCAGTCACACGCTTGCCAGTTACTCACTTGATGTACAAATAGTGTGTTTGTGTCAAACTACACAGCGTACGGCCATACCACCCTGAACAAGCCTGATCTCAGAAGCCAGCCAGGGTTGGGCCTGGTCAGTACTTGGATAGGAGACTGCCTAGGAATACCAGGTGTTGTAAGCTCTTGCATGCAGTCACACACTTGCCAGTTACTCAGTTGATGTACAAATAGTGTGTTTGTGTCAAACTAAACAGCTTGAAGCCATACCACCCTGAACAAGCCTGATCTCGGGAGCAAGCCAGGTTTGGGCCTGGTCAGTACTTGGAAGGGAGACTGCCTAGGAATACCAGGTGTTGTATGCTTCTGCTCTTCTTTGCATGCAGTCACACACTTGCCAGTTACTCAGTTGATGTACAAATAGTGTGTTTGTGTCAAACTACACAGCTTACGGCCATACCACCCTGAACAAGCCCGATC
>CM035783.1:47360280-47365280 GCA_020466265.1 Siphamia tubifer
TGTTGTAAGCTTTTGCACTTCTTTGCATGCAGTCACACACTTGCCAGTTACTCAGTTGATGTACAAATAGTGTGTTTGTGTCAAACTAAACAGCTTACGGCCATACCACCCTGAACACGCCCGATCTCGTCTGATCTCGGAAGCCAGCCAGAGTTGGGCCTGGTCAGTACTCGGATGGGAGACTGCCTAGGAATACCAGGTGTTGTAAGCTTTTGCATGCAGTCACACACTTGCCAGTTACTCAGTTGATGTACAAATAGTGTGTTTGTGTCAAACTAAACAGCTTACGGCCATACCACCCTGAACAAGCCCGATCTCGTCTGATCTCGGAAGCCAGCCAGGGTTGGGCCTGGTCAGTACTTGGATAGGAGACTGCCTAGGAATACCAGGTGTTGTAAGCTTTTGCATGCAGTTATTCAGTTGATGTACAAATAGTGTGTTTGTGTCAAACTAAACAGCTTACGGCCATACCACCCTTAACACGCCCGATCTCGTCTGACCTCGGAAGCCAGCCAGAGTTGGGCCTGGTCAGTACTCGGATGGAAGACTGCCTAGGAATACCAGGTGTTGTAAGCTTTTACATGCAGTCACACATTGCCAGTTACTCAGTTGATGTACAAATAGTGTGTTTGTGTCAAACTACACAGCTTACGGCCATACCACCCTGAACACGCCCGATCTCGTCTGATCTCGGAAGCCAGCCAGAGTTGGGCCTGGTCAGTACTCGGATGGGAGACTGCCTAGGAATACCAGGTGTTGTAAGCTTTTGCATGCAGTCACACACTTGCCAAATACTCAGTTGATGTACAAATAGTGTGTTTGTGTCAAGCGGAACAGCTTACGGCCATACCACCCTGAACAAGCCCGATCTCGTCTGATCTCGGAAGCCAGCCAGGGTTGGGCCTGGTCAGTACTCGGATGGGAGACTGCCTAGGAATACCAGGTGTTGTAAGCTTTTGCACTTCTTTGCATGCAGTCACACACTTGCCAGTTACTCAGTTGATGTACAAATAGTGTGTTTGTGTCAAACTACAGAGCTTACGGCCATACCACCCTGAACAAGCCCGATCTCGTCTGATCTCGGAAGCCAGCCAGGGTTGGGCCTGGTCAGTACTTGGATAGGAGACTGCCTAGGAATACCAGGTGTTGTAAGCTTTTGCATGCAGTTATTCAGTTGATGTACAAATAGTGTGTTTGTGTCAAACTAACCAGCTTACGGCCATACCACCCTGAACACGCCCGATCTCGTCTGATCTCGGAAGCCAGCCAGAGTTGGGCCTGGTCAGTACTCGGATGGAAGACTGCCTAGGAATACCAGGTGTTGTAAGCTTTTACATGCAGTCACACATTGCCAGTTACTCAGTTGATGTACAAATAGTGTGTTTGTGTCAAACTACACAGCTTACGGCCATACCACCCTGAACACGCCCGATCTCGTCTGATCTCGGAAGCCAGCCAGAGTTGGGCCTGGTCAGTACGTGGATGGGAGACTGCCTAGGAATACCAGGTGTTGTAAGCTTTTGCACTTCTTTGCATGCAGTCACACACTTGCCAGTTACTCAGTCGATGTACAAATAGTGTGTTTGTGTCAAACTGAACAGCTTACGGCCATACCACCCTGAACAAGCCCGATCTCGTCTGATTTCGAAAGCCAGCCAGGGTTGGGCCTGGTCAGTACGTGGATGGGAGACTGCCTAGGAATACCAGGTGTTGTAAGCTTTTGCACTTCTTTGCATGCAGTCACACACTTGCCAGTTACTCAGTTGATGTACAAATAGTGTGTTTGTGTCAAACTGAACAGCTTACGGCCATACCACCCTGAACAAGCCCGATCTCGTCTGATCTCGGAAGCCAGCCAGGGTTGGGCCTGGTCAGTACGTGGATGGGAGACTGCCTAGGAATACCAGGTGTTGTAAGCTTTTGCACTTCTTTGCATGCAGTCACACACTTGCCAGTTACTCAGTTGATGTACAAATAGTGTGTTTGTGTCGAACTACACAGCTTACGGCCATACCACCCTGAACACGCCCGATCTCGTCTGATCTCGGAAGCCAGCCAGAGTTGGGCCTGGTCAGTACTCGGATGGGAGACTGCCTAGGAATACCAGGTGTTGTAAGCTTTTGCATGCAGTCACACACTTGCCAGTTACTCAGTTGATGTACAAATAGTGTGTTTGTGTCAAACTACACAGCTTACGGCCATACCACCCTGAACAAGCCCGATCTCGTCTGATCTCGGAAGCCAGCCAGGGTTGGGCCTGGTCAGTACTCGGATAGGAGACTGCCTAGGAATACCAGGTGTTGTAAGCTTTTGCACTTCTTTGCATGCAGTCACACACTTGCCAGTTACTCAGTTGATGTACAAATAGTGTGTTTGTGTCAAACTACACAGCTTACGGCCATACCACCCTGAACAAGCCCGATCTCGTCTGATCTCGGAAGCCAGCCAGGGTTGGGCCTGGTCAGTACTTGGATAGGAGACTGCCTAGGAATACCAGGTGTTGTAAGCTTTTGCATGCAGTTATTCAGTTGATGTACAAATAGTGTGTTTGTGTCAAACTAAACAGCTTACGGCCATACCACCCTGAACACGCCCGATCTCGTCTGATCTCGGAAGCCAGCCAGAGTTGGGCCTGGTCAGTACTCGGATGGAAGACTGCCTAGGAATACCAGGTGTTGTAAGCTTTTACATGCAGTCACACATTGCCAGTTACTCAGTTGATGTACAAATAGTGTGTTTGTGTCAAACTACACAGCTTACGGCCATACCACCCTGAACACGCCCGATCTCGTCTGATCTCGGAAGCCAGCCAGACTTGGGCCTGGTCAGTACGTGGATGGGAGACTGCCTAGGAATACCAGGTGTTGTAAGCTTTTGCACTTCTTTGCATGCAGTCACACACTTGCCAGTTACTCAGTTGATGTACAAATAGTGTGTTTGTGTCAAACTGAACAGCTTACGGCCATACCACCCTGAACAAGCCCGATCTCGTCTGATTTCGAAAGCCAGCCAGGGTTGGGCCTGGTCAGTACGTGGATGGGAGACTGCCTAGGAATACCAGGTGTTGTAAGCTTTTGCACTTCTTTGCATGCAGTCACACACTTGCCAGTTACTCAGTTGATGTACAAATAGTGTGTTTGTGTCAAACTGAACAGCTTACGGCCATACCACCCTGAACAAGCCCGATCTCGTCTGATCTCGGACGCCAGCCAGGGTTGGGCCTGGTCAGTACGTGGATGGGAGACTGCCTAGGAATACCAGGTGTTGTAAGCTTTTGCACTTCTTTGCATGCAGTCACACACTTGCCAGTTACTCAGTTGATGTACAAATAGTGTGTTTGTGTCGAACTACACAGCTTACGGCCATACCACCCTGAACACGCCCGATCTCGTCTGATCTCGGAAGCCAGCCAGAGTTGGGCCTGGTCAGTACTCGGATGGGAGACTGCCTAGGAATACCAGGTGTTGTAAGCTTTTGCATGCAGTCACACACTTGCCAGTTACTCAGTTGATGTACAAATAGTGTGTTTGTGTCAAACTAAACAGCTTACGGCCATACCACCCTGAACAAGCCCGATCTCGTCTGATCTCGGAAGCCAGCCAGGGTTGGGCCTGGTCAGTACTTGGATAGGAGACTGCCTAGGAATACCAGGTGTTGTAAGCTTTTGCATGCAGTTATTCAGTTGATGTACAAATAGTGTGTTTGTGTCAAACTAAACAGCTTACGGCCATACCACCCTTAACACGCCCGATCTCGTCTGATCTCGGAAGCCAGCCAGAGTTGGGCCTGGTCAGTACTCGGATGGAAGACTGCCTAGGAATACCAGGTGTTGTAAGCTTTTACATACAGTCAGACATTGCCAGTTACTCAGTTGATGTACAAATAGTGTGTTTGTGTCAAACTACACAGCTTACGGCCATACCACCCTGAACACGCCCGATCTCGTCTGATCTCGGAAGCCAGCCAGAGTTGGGCCTGGTCAGTACTCGGATGGGAGACTGCCTAGGAATACCAGGTGTTGTAAGCTTTTGCATGCAGTCACACACTTGCCAAATACTCAGTTGATGTACAAATAGTGTGTTTGTGTCAAGCGGAACAGCTTACGGCCATACCACCCTGAACAAGCCCGATCTCGTCTGATCTCGGAAGCCAGCCAGGGTTGGGCCTGGTCAGTACTCGGATGGGAGACTGCCTAGGAATACCAGGTGTTGTAAGCTTTTGCACTTCTTTGCATGCAGTCACACACTTGCCAGTTACTCAGTTGATGTACAAATAGTGTGTTTGTGTCAAACTACACAGCTTACGGCCAAACCACCCTGAACAAGCCCGATCTCGTCTGATCTTGGAAGCCAGCCAGAGTTGGGCCTGGTCAGTACTCGGATGGGACACTGCCTAGGAATACCAGGTGTTGTAAGCTTTTGCACTTCTTTGCATGCAGTCACACACTTGCCAGTTACTCAGTTGATGTACAAATAGTGTGTTTGTGTCAAACTACACAGCTTACGGCCATACCACCCTGAACAAGCCCGATCTCGTCTGATCTCGGAAGCCAGCCAGGGTTGGGCCTGGTCAGTACTTGGATAGGAGACTGCCTAGGAATACCAGGTGTTGTAAGCTTTTGCATGCAGTTATTCAGTTGATGTACAAATAGTGTGTTTGTGTCAAACTAAACAGCTTACGGCCATACCACCCTGAACACGCCCGATCTCGTCTGATCTCGGAAGCCAGCCAGAGTTGGGCCTGGTCAGTACTCGGATGGAAGACTGCCTAGGAATACCAGGTGTTGTAAGCTTTTACATGCAGTCACACATTGCCAGTTACTCAGTTGATGTACAAATAGTGTGTTTGTGTCAAACTACACAGCTTACGGCCATACCACCCTGAACACGCCCGATCTCGTCTGATCTCGGAAGCCAGCCAGAGTTGGGCCTGGTCAGTACTCGGTTGGAAGACTGCCTAGGAATACCAGGTGTTGTAAGCTTTTACATGCAGTCACACAT
>CM035783.1:47370280-47372780 GCA_020466265.1 Siphamia tubifer
CCCGATCTCGTCTGATCTCGGAAGCCAGCCAGGGTTGGGCCTAGTCAGTACTTGGATAGGAGACTGCCTAGGAATACCAGGTGTTGTAAGCTTTTGCATGCAGTTATTCAGTTGATGTACAAATAGTGTGTTTGTGTCAAACTAAACAGCTTACGGCCATACCACCCTTAACACGCCCGATCTCGTCTGATCTCGGAAGCCAGCCAGAGTTGGGCCTGGTCAGTACTCGGATGGAAGACTGCCTAGGAATACCAGGTGTTGTAAGCTTTTACATGCAGTCACACATTGCCAGTTACTCAGTTGATGTACAAATAGTGTGTTTGTGTCAAACTACACAGCTTACGGCCATACCACCCTGAACACGCCCGATCTCGGAAGCCAGCCAGAGTTGGGCCTGGTCAGTACTCGGATGGGAGACTGCCTAGGAATACCAGGTGTTGTAAGCTTTTGCATGCAGTCACACACTTGCCAAATACTCAGTTGATGTACAAATAGTGTGTTTGTGTCAAGCGGAACAGCTTACGGCCATACCACCCTGAACAAGCCCGATCTCGTCTGATCTCGGAAGCCAGCCAGGGTTGGGCCTGGTCAGTACTCGGATGGGAGACTGCCTAGGAATACCAGGTGTTGTAAGCTTTTGCACTTCTTTGCATGCAGTCACACACTTGCCAGTTACTCAGTTGATGTACAAATAGTGTGTTTGTGTCAAACTACACAGCTTACGGCCAAACCACCCTGAACAAGCCCGATCTCGTCTGATCTTGGAAGCCAGCCAGAGTTGGGCCTGGTCAGTACTCGGATGGGACACTGCCTAGGAATACCAGGTGTTGTAAGCTTTTGCACTTCTTTGCATGCAGTCACACACTTGCCAGTTACTCAGTTGATGTACAAATAGTGTGTTTGTGTCAAACTACACAGCTTACGGCCATACCACCCTGAACAAGCCCGATCTCGTCTGATCTCGGAAGCCAGCCAGGGTTGGGCCTGGTCAGTACTTGGATAGGAGACTGCCTAGGAATACCAGGTGTTGTAAGCTTTTGCATGCAGTTATTCAGTTGATGTACAAATAGTGTGTTTGTGTCAAACTAAACAGCTTACGGCCATACCACCCTGAACACGCCCGATCTCGTCTGATCTCGGAAGCCAGCCAGAGTTGGGCCTGGTCAGTACTCGGATGGAAGACTGCCTAGGAATACCAGGTGTTGTAAGCTTTTACATGCAGTCACACATTGCCAGTTACTCAGTTGATGTACAAATAGTGTGTTTGTGTCAAACTACACAGCTTACGGCCATACCACCCTGAACAAGCCCGATCTCGTCTGATCTCGGAAGCCAGCCAGAGTTGGGCCTGGTCAGTACTCGGATGGAAGACTGCCTAGGAATACCAGGTGTTGTAAGCTTTTACATGCAGTCACACATTGCCAGTTACTCAGTTGATGTACAAATAGTGTGTTTGTGTCAAACTACACAGCTTACGGCCATACCACCCTGAACACGCCCGATCTCGTCTGATCTCGGAAGCCAGCCAGAGTTGGGCCTGGTCAGTACTCGGATGGGAGACTCCCTAGGAATACCAGGTGTTGTAAGCTTTTGCACTTCTTTGCATGCAGTCACACACTTGCCAGTTACTCAGTTGATGTACAAATAGTGTGTTTGTGTCAAACTACACAGCTTACGGCCATACCACCCTGAACAAGCCCGATCTCGTCTGATCTCGGAAGCCAGCCAGGGTTGGGCCTGGTCAGTACTTGGATAGGAGACTTCCTAGGAATACCAGGTGTTGTAAGCTTTTGCATGCAGTTACTCAGTTGATGTACAAATAGTGTGTTTGTGTCAAACTAAACAGCTTACGGCCATACCACCCTGAACACGCCCGATCTCGTCTGATCTCGGAAGCCAGCCAGAGTTGGGCCTGGTCAGTACTCGGATGGAAGACTGCCTAGGAATACCAGGTGTTGTAAGCTTTTACATGCAGTCACACATTGCCAGTTACTCAGTTGATGTACAAATAGTGTGTTTGTGTCAAACTACACAGCTTACGGCCATACCACCCTGAACACGCCCGATCTCGTCTGATCTCGGAAGCCAGCCAGAGTTGGGCCTGGTCAGTACTCGGATGGAAGACTGCCTAGGAATACCAGGTGTTGTAAGCTTTTACATGCAGTCACACATTGCCAGTTACTCAGTTGATGTACAAATAGTGTGTTTGTGTCAAACTACACAGCTTACGGCCATACCACCCTGAACACGCCAGATCTCGTCTGATCTCGGAAGCCAGCCAGAGTTGGGCCTGGTCAGTACTCGGATGGGAGACTGCCTAGGAATACCAGGTGTTGTAAGCTTTTGCACTTCTTTGCATGCAGTCACACACTTGCCAGTTACTCAGTTGATGTACAAATAGTGTGTTTGTGTCAAACTGAACAGCTTACGGCCATACCACCCTGAACAAGCCCGATCTCGTCTGATTTCGAAAGCCAGCCAGGGTTGGGCCTGGTCAGTA
>CM035783.1:47377780-47387780 GCA_020466265.1 Siphamia tubifer
TTTTGCACTTCTTTGCATGCAGTCATACACTTGCCAGTTACTCAGTTGATGTACAAATAGTGTGTTTGTGTCAAACTGAACAGCTTACGGCCATACCACCCTGAAAGAGCCCGATCTCGTCTGATCTCGGAAGCCAGCCAGGGTTGGGCCTGGTCAGTACTCGGATGGGAGACTGCCTAGGAATACCAGGTGTTGTAAGCTTTTGCACTTCTTTGCATGCAGTCACACACTTGCCAGTTACTCAGTTGATGTACAAATAGTGTGTTTGTGTCAAACTACACAGCTTACGGCCATACCACCCTGAACAAGCCCGATCTCGTCTGATCTCGGAAGCCAGCCAGAGTTGGGCCTGGTCAGTACTCGGATGGGAGACTGCCTAGGAATACCAGTTGTTGTAAGCTTTTGCACTTCTTTGCATGCAGTCACACACTTGCCAGTTACTCAGTTGATGTACAAATAGTGTGTTTGTGTCAAACTACACAGCTTACGGCCATACCACCCTGAACAAGCCCGATCTCGTCTGATCTCGGGAAGCCAGCCAGGGTTGGACCTGGTCAGTACTTGGATAGGAGACTGCCTAGGAATACCAGGTGTTGTAAGCTTTTGCATGCAGTTACTCAGTTGATTTACAAATAGTGTGTTTGTGTCAAACTAAACAGCTTACGGCCATACCACCCTGAACTCGCCCGATCTCGTCTGATCTCGGAAGCCAGCCAGAGTTGGGCCTGGTCAGTACTCGGATGGAAGACTGCCTAGGAATACCAGGTGTTGTAAGCTTTTACATGCAGTCACACATTGCCAGTTACTCAGTTGATGTACAAATAGTGTGTTTGTGTCAAACTAAACAGCTTACGGCCATACCACCCTGAACAAGCCCGATCTCGTCTGATCTCGGAAGCCAGCCAGGGTTGGGCCTGGTCAGTACTTGGATGGGAGACTGCCTAGGAATACCAGGTGTTGCAAGCTTTTGCATGCAGTCACACACTTGCCAGTTACTCAGTTGATGTACAAATAGTGTGTTTGTGTCAAACTGAACAGCTTACGGCCATACCACCCTGAACAAGCCCGATCTCGTCTGATCTCGGAAGCCAGCCAGGGTTGGGCCTGGTCAGTACTCGGATGGGAGACTGCCTAGGAATACCAGGTGTTGTAAGCTTTTGCACTTCTTTGCATGCAGTCACACACTTGCCAGTTACTCAGTTGATGTACAAATAGTGTGTTTGTGTCAAACTACACAGCTTACGGCCATACCACCCTGAACACGCCCGATCTCGTCTGATCTCGGAAGCCAGCCAGAGTTGGGCCTGGTCAGTACTCGGATGGGAGACTGCCTAGGAATACCAGGTGTTGTAAGCTTTTGCACTTCTTTGCATGCAGTCACACACTTGCCAGTTACTCAGTTGATGTACAAATAGTGTGTTTGTGTCAAACTACACAGCTTACGGCCATACCACCCTGAACAAGGCCGATCTCGTCTGATCTCGGAAGCCAGCCAGGGTTGGGCCTGGTCAGTACTTGGATAGGAGACTGCCTAGGAATACCAGGTGTTGTAAGCTTTTGCATGCAGTTACTCAGTTGATGTACAAATAGTGTGTTTGTGTCAAACTACACAGCTTACGGCCATACCACCCTGAACACGCCCGATCTTGTCTGATCTCGGAAGCCAGCCAGAGTTGGGCCTGGTCAGTACTCGGATGGAAGACTGCCTAGGAATACCAGGTGTTGTAAGCTTTTACATGCAGTCACACATTGCCAGTTACTCAGTTGATGTACAAATAGTGTGTTTGTGTCGAACTACACAGCTTACGGCCATACCACCCTGAACACGCCCGATCTCGTCTGATCTCGGAAGCCAGCCAGAGTTGGGCCTGGTCAGTACTCGGATGGGAGACTGCCTAGGAATACCAGGTGTTGTAAGCTTTTGCATGCAGTCACACACTTGCCAGTTACTCAGTTGATGTACAAATAGTGTGTTTGTGTCGAACTAAACAGCTTACGGCCATACCACCCTGAACACGCCCGATCTCGTCTGATCTCGGAAGCCAGCCAGAGTTGGGCCTGGTCAGTACTCGGATGGGAGACTGCCTAGGAATACCAGGTGTTGTAAGCTTTTGCATGCAGTCACACACTTGCCAAATACTCAGTTGATGTACAAATAGTGTGTTTGTGTCAAACTACACACCTTACGGCCATACCACCCTGAACAAGCCCGATCTCGTCTGATCTCGGAAGCCAGCCAGGGTTGGGCCTGGTCAGTACTTGGATAGGAGACTGCCTAGGAATACCAGGTGTTGTAAGCTTTTGCATGCAGTTACTCAGTTGATGTACAAATAGTGTGTTTGTGTCAAACTAAACAGCTTACGGCCATACCACCCTGAACACGCCCGATCTCGTCTGATCTCGGAAGCCAGCCAGAGTTGGGCCTGGTCAGTACTCGGATGGGAGACTGCCTAGGAATACCAGGTGTTGTACGCTTTTGCATGCAGTCACACACTTGCCAAATACTCAGTTGATGTACAAATAGTGTGTTTGTGTCAAGCGGAACAGCTTACGGCCATACCACCCTGAACAAGCCCGATCTCGTCTGATCTCGGAAGCCAGCCAGGGTTGGGCCTGGTCAGTACTCGGATGGGAGACTGCCTAGGAATACCAGGTGTTGTAAGCTTTTGCACTTCTTTGCATGCAGTCACACACTTGCCAGTTACTCAGTTGATGTACAAATAGTGTGTTTGTGTCAAACTACACAGCTTACGGCCATACCACCCTGAACAAGCCCGATCTCGTCTGATCTCGGAAGCCAGCCAGAGTTGGGCCTGGTCAGTACTCGGATGGGAGACTGCCTAGGAATACCAGGTGTTGTAAGCTTTTGCACTTCTTTGCATGCAGTCACACACTTGCCAGTTACTCAGTTGATGTACAAATAGTGTGTTTGTGTCAAACTACACAGCTTACGGCCATACCACCCTGAACAAGCCCGATCTCGTCCGATCTCGGAAGCCAGCCAGGGTTGGGCCTGGTCAGTACTTGGATAGGAGACTGCCTAGGAATACCAGGTGTTGTAAGCTTTTGCATGCAGTTACTCAGTGGATGTACAAATAGTGTGTTTGTGTCAAACTAAACAGCTTACGGCCATACCACCCTGAACACGCCCGATCTCGTCTGATCTCGGAAGCCAGCCAGAGTTGGGCCTGGTCAGTACTCGGATGGGAGACTGCCTAGGAATACCAGGTGTTGTAAGCTTTTGCACTTCTTTGCATGCAGTCACACACTTGCCAGTTACTCAGTTGATGTACAAATAGTGTGTTTGTGTCAAACTACACAGCTTACGGCCATACCACCCTGAACACGCCCGATCTCGTCTGATCTCGGAAGCCAGCCAGAGTTGGGCCTGGTCAGTACTCGGATGGGAGACTGCCTAGGAATACCAGTTGTTGTAAGCTTTTGCACTTCTTTGCATGCAGTCACACACTTGCCAGTTACTCAGTTGATGTACAAATAGTGTGTTTGTGTCAAACTACACAGCTTACGGCCATACCACCCTGAACAAGCCCGATCTCGTCTGATCTCGGAAGCCAGCCAGGGTTGGACCTGGTCAGTACTTGGATAGGAGACTGCCTAGGAATACCAGGTGTTGTAAGCTTTTGCATGCAGTTACTCAGTTGATTTACAAATAGTGTGTTTGTGTCAAACTAAACAGCTTACGGCCATACCACCCTGAACACGCCCGATCTCGTCTGATCTCGGAAGCCAGCCAGAGTTGGGCCTGGTCAGTACTCGGATGGAAGACTGCCTAGGAATACCAGGTGTTGTAAGCTTTTACATGCAGTCACACATTGCCAGTTACTCAGTTGATGTACAAATAGTGTGTTTGTGTCAAACTAAACAGCTTACGGCCATACCACCCTGAACAAGCCCGATCTCGTCTGATCTCGGAAGCCAGCCAGGGTTGGGCCTGGTCAGTACTTGGATAGGAGACTGCCTAGGAATACCAGGTGTTGTAAGCTTTTGCATGCAGTTACTCAGTTGATGTACAAATAGTGTGTTTGTGTCAAACTAAACAGCTTACGGCCATACCACCCTGAACACGCCCGATCTCGTCTGATCTCGGAAGCCAGCCAGAGTTGGGCCTGGTCAGTACTCGGATGGGAGACTGCCTAGGAATACCAGGTGTTGTACGCTTTTGCATGCAGTCACACACTTGCCAAATACTCAGTTGATGTACAAATAGTGTGTTTGTGTCAAGCGGAACAGCTTACGGCCATACCACCCTGAACAAGCCCGATCTCGTCTGATCTCGGAAGCCAGCCAGGGTTGGGCCTGGTCAGTACTCGGATGGGAGACTGCCTAGGAATACCAGGTGTTGTAAGCTTTTGCACTTCTTTGCATGCAGTCACACACTTGCCAGTTACTCAGTTGATGTACAAATAGTGTGTTTGTGTCAAACTACACAGCTTACGGCCATACCACCCTGAACAAGCCCGATCTCGTCTGATCTCGGAAGCCAGCCAGAGTTGGGCCTGGTCAGTACTCGGATGGGAGACTGCCTAGGAATACCAGGTGTTGTAAGCTTTTGCACTTCTTTGCATGCAGTCACACACTTGCCAAATACTCAGTTGATGTACAAATAGTGTGTTTGTGTCAAGCGGAACAGCTTACGGCCATACCACCCTGAACAAGCCCGATCTCGTCTGATCTCGGAAGCCAGCCAGGGTTGGGCCTGGTCAGTACTCGGATGGGAGACTGCCTAGGAATACCAGGTGTTGTAAGCTTTTGCACTTCTTTGCATGCAGTCACACACTTGCCAGTTACTCAGTTGATGTACAAATAGTGTGTTTGTGTCAAACTACACAGCTTACGGCCATACCACCCTGAACAAGCCCGATCTCGTCTGATCTCGGAAGCCAGCCAGAGTTGGGCCTGGTCAGTACTCGGATGGGAGACTGCCTAGGAATACCAGGTGTTGTAAGCTTTTGCATGCAGTCACACACTTGCCAGTTACTCAGTTGATGTACAAATAGTGTGTTTGTGTCGAGCTAAACAGCTTACGGCCATACCACCCTGAACACGCCCGATCTCGTCTGATCTCGGTAGCCAGCCAGAGTTGGTCCTGGTCAGCACTCGGATGGGAGACTGCCTAGGAATACCAGGTGTTGTAAGCTTTTGCACTTCTTTGCATGCAGTCACACACTTGCCAGTTACTCAGTTGATGTACAAATAGTGTGTTTGTGTCAAACTACACAGCTTACGGCCATACCACCCTGAACACGCCCGATCTTGTCTGATCTCGGAAGCCAGCCAGAGTTGGGCCTGGTCAGTACTCGGATGGAAGACTGCCTAGGAATACCAGGTGTGGTAAGCTTTTACATGCAGTCACACATTGCCAGTTACTCAGTTGATGTACAAATAGTGTGTTTGTGTCGAACTACACAGCTTACGGCCATACCACCCTGAACACGCCCGATCTCGTCTGATCTCGGAAGCCAGCCAGAGTTGGGCCTGGTCAGTACTCAGATGGGAGCCTGCCTAGGAATACCAGGTGTTGTAAGCTTTTGCATGCAGTCACACACTTGCCAGTTACTCAGTTGATGTACAAATAGTGTGTTTGTGTCAAACTAAACAGCTTACGGCCATACCACCCTGAACACGCCCGATCTCGTCTGATCTCGGAAGCCAGCCAGAGTTGGGCCTGGTCAGTACTCGGATGGGAGACTGCCTAGGAATACCAGGTGTTGTAAGCTTTTGCATGCAGTCACACACTTGCCAAATACTCAGTTGATGTACAAATAGTGTGTTTGTGTCAAACTACACAGCTTACGGCCATACCACCCTGAACAAGCCCGATCTCGTCTGATCTCGGAAGCCAGCCAGGGTTGGGCCTGGTCAGTACTTGGATAGGAGACTGCCTAGGAATACCAGGTGTTGTAAGCTTTTGCATGCAGTTACTCAGTTGATGTACAAATAGTGTGTTTGTGTCAAACTAAACAGCTTACGGCCATACCACCCTGAACACGCCCGATCTCGTCTGATCTCGGAAGCCAGCCAGAGTTGGGCCTGGTCAGTACTCGGATGGGAGACTGCCTAGGAATATCAGGTGTTGTACGCTTTTGCATGCAGTCACACACTTGCCAAATACTCAGTTGATGTACAAATAGTGTGTTTGTGTCAAGCGGAGCAGCTTACGGCCATACCACCCTGAACACGCCCGATCTCGTCTGATCTCGGTAGCCAGCCAGAGTTGGGCCTGGTCAGTACTCGGATGGGAGACTGCCTAGGAATACCAGGTGTTGTAAGCTTTTGCACTTCTTTGCATGCAGTCACACACTTGCCAGTTACTCAGTTGATGTACAAATAGTGTGTTTGTGTCAAACTACACAGATTACGGCCATACCACCCTGAACACGCCCGATCTTGTCTGATCTCGGAAGCCAGCCAGAGTTGGGCCTGGTCAGTACTCGGATGGAAGACTGCCTAGGAATACCAGGTGTGGTAAGCTTTTACATGCAGTCACACATTGCCAGTTACTCAGTTGATGTACAAATAGTGTGTTTGTGTCGAACTACACAGCTTACGGCCATACCACCCTGAACACGCCCGATCTCGTCTGATCTCGGAAGCCAGCCATAGTTGGGCCTGGTCAGTACTCGGATGGGAGACTGTCTAGGAATACCAGGTGTTGTAAGCTTTTGCATGCAGTCACACATTGCCAGTTACTCAGTTGATGTACAAATAGTGTGTTTGTGTCGAACTACACAGCTTACGGCCATACCACCCTGAACAAGGCCGATCTCGTCTGATCTCGGAAGCCAGCCAGAGTTGGGCCTGGTCAGTACTCGGATGGGAGACTGCCTAGGAATACCAGGTGTTGTAAGCTTTTGCACTTCTTTGCATGCAGTCACACACTTGCCAGTTACTCAGTTGATGTACAAATAGTGTGTTTGTGTCAAACTACACAGCTTACGGCCATACCACCCTGAACAAGCCCGATCTCGTCTGATCTCGGAAGCCAGCCAGGGTTGGACCTGGTCAGTACTCGGATAGGAGACTGCCTAGGAATACCAGGTGTTGTAAGCTTTTGCATGCAGTTACTCAGTTGATTTACAAATAGTGTGTTTGTGTCAAACTAAACAGCTTACGGCCATACCACCCTGAACACGCCCGATCTCGTCTGATCTCGGAAGCCAGCCAGAGTTGGGCCTGGTCAGTACTCGGATGGAAGACTGCCTAGGAATACCAGGTGTTGTAAGCTTTTACATGCAGTCACACATTGCCAGTTACTCAGTTGATGTACAAATAGTGTGTTTGTGTCAAACTAAACAGCTTACGGCCATACCACCCTGAACAAGCCCGATCTCGTCTGATCTCGGAAGCCAGCCAGGGTTGGGCCTGGTCAGTGCTCGGATGGGAGACTGCCTAGGAATACCAGGTGTTGCAAGCTTTTGCATGCAGTCACACACTTGCCAGTTACTCAGTTGATGTACAAATAGTGTGTTTGTGTCAAACTGAACAGCTTACGGCCATACCACCCTGAACAAGCCCGATCTCGTCTGATCTCGGAAGCCAGCCAGGGTTGGGCCTGGTCAGTACTCGGATGGGAGACTGCCTAGGAATACCAGGTGTTGTAAGCTTTTGCACTTCTTTGCATGCAGTCACACACTTGCCAGTTACTCAGTTGATGTACAAATAGTGTGTTCGTGTCAAACTACACAGCTTACGGCCATACCACCCTGAACACGCCCGATCTCGTCTGATCTCGGAAGCCAGCCAGAGTTGGGCCTGGTCAGTACTCGGATGGGAGACTGCCTAGGAATACCAGGTGTTGTAAGCTTTTGCACTTCTTTGCATGCAGTCACACACTTGCCAGTTACTCAGTTGATGTACAAATAGTGTGTTTGTGTCAAACTACACAGCTTACGGCCATACCACCCTGAACAAGGCCGATCTCGTCTGATCTCGGAAGCCAGCCAGGGTTGGGCCTGGTCAGTACTTGGATAGGAGACTGCCTAGGAATACCAGGTGTTGTAAGCTTTTGCATGCAGTTACTCAGTTGATGTACAAATAGTGTGTTTGTGTCAAACTACACAGCTTACGGCCATACCACCCTGAACACGCCCGATCTTGTCTGATCTCGGAAGCCAGCCAGAGTTGGGCCTGGTCAGTACTCGGATGGGAGACTGCCTAGGAATACCAGGTGTTGTAAGCTTTTGCACTTCTTTGCATGCAGTCACACACTTGCCAGTTACTCAGTTGATGTACAAATAGTGTGTTTGTGTCAAACTAAACAGCTTATGGCCATACCACCCTGAACACGCCCGATCTCGTCTGATCTCGGAAGCCAGCCAGAGTTGGGCCTGGTCAGTCCTCGGATGGGAGACTGCCTAGGAATACCAGGTGTTGTAAGCTTTTGCATGCAGTCACACACTTGCCAGTTACTCAGTTGATGTACAAATAGTGTGTTTGTGTCAAACTGAACAGCTTACGGCCATACCACCCTGAACAAGCCCGATCTCGTCTGATCTCGGAAGCCAGCCAGGGTTGGGCCTGGTCAGTACTTGGATAGGAGACTGCCTAGGAATACCAGGTGTTGTACGCTTTTGCATGCAGTTATTCAGTTGATGTACAAATAGTGTGTTTGTGTCAAACTAAACAGCTTACGGCCATACCACCCTGAACACGCCTGATCTCATCTGATCTCGGAAGCCAGCCAGAGTTGGGCCTGGTCAGTACTTGGATGGAAGACTGCCTAGGAATACCAGGTGTTGTAAGCTTTTACATGCAGTCACACATTGCCAGTTACTCAGTTGATGTACAAATAGTGTGTTTGTGTCGAACTACACAGCTTACGGCCATACCACCCTGAACAAGCCCGATCTCGTCTGATCTCGGAAGCCAGCCAGGGTTGGGCCTGGTCAGTACTTGGATGGGAGACTGCCTAGGAATACCAGGTGTTGTAAGCTTTTGCATGCAGTCACACACTTGCCAGTTACTCAGTTGATGTACAAATAGTGTGTTTGTGTCAAACTACACAGCTTACGGCCATACCACCCTGAACACGCCCGATCTCGTCTGATCTCGGAAGCCAGCCAGAGTTGGGCCTGGTCAGTACTCGGATGGGAGACTGCCTAGGAATACCAGGTGTTGTAAGCTTTTGCACTTCTTTGCATGCAGTCACACACTTGCCAGTTACTCAGTTGATGTCCAAATAGTGTGTTTGTGTCGAACTACACAGCTTACGGCCATACCACCCTGAACACGCCTGATCTCGTCTGATCTCGGAAGCCAGCCAGAGTTGGGCTTGGTCAGTACTCGGATGGGAGACTGCCTAGGAATACCAGGTGTTGTAAGCTTTTGCATGCAGTCACACACTTGCCAGTTACTCAGTTGATGTACAAATAGTGTGTTTGTGTCAAACTAAACAGCTTACGGCCATACCACCCTGAACAAGCCCGATCTCGTCTGATCTCGGAAGCCAGCCAGGGTTGGGCCTGGTCAGTACTTGGATAGGAGACTGACTAGGAATACCAGGTGTTGTAAGCTTTTGCATGCAGTTATTCAGTTGATGTACAAATAGTGTGTTTGTGTCAAACTAAACAGCTTACGGCCATACCACCCTGAACACGCCCGATCTCGTCTGATCTCGGAAGCCAGCCAGAGATGGGCCTGGTCAGTACTCGGATGGAAGACCGCCTAGGAATACCAGGTGTTGTAAGCTTTTGCACTTCTTTGCATGCAGTCACACACTTGCCAGTTACTCAGTTGATGTACAAATAGTGTGTTTGTGTCAAACTACACAGCTTACGGCCATACCACCCTGAACAAGCCCGATCTCGTCTGATCTCGGTAGCCAGCCAGGGTTGGGCCTGGTCAGTACTTGGATAGGAGACTGCCTAGGAATACCAGGTGTTGTAAGCTTTTGCATGCAGTTACTCAGTTGATGTACAAATAGTGTGTTTGTGTCAAACTAAACAGCTTACGGCCATACCACCCTGAACACGCCCGATCT
>CM035783.1:47392780-47405280 GCA_020466265.1 Siphamia tubifer
GGAATACCAGGTGTTGTAAGCTTTTGCACTTCTTTGCATGCAGTCACACACTTGCCAGTTACTCAGTTGATGTACAAATAGTGTGTTTGTGTCGAACTACACAGCTTACGGCCATACCACCCTGAACACGCCTGATCTCGTCTGATCTCGGAAGCCAGACAGAGTTGGGCTTGGTCAGTACTCGGATGGGAGACTGCCTAGGAATACCAGGTGTTGTAAGCTTTTGCATGCAGTCACACACTTGCCAGTTACTCAGTTGATGTACAAATAGTGTGTTTGTGTCAAACTACACAGCTTACGGCCATACCACCCTGAACAAGCCCGATCTCGTCTGATCTCGGAAGCCAGCCAGGGTTGGGCCTGGTCAGTACTTGGATAGGAGACTGCCTAGGAATACCAGGTGTTGTAAGCTTTTGCATGCAGTTACTCAGTTGATGTACAAATAGTGTGTTTGTGTCAAACTAAACAGCTTACGGCCATACCACCCTGAACACGCCCGATCTCGTCTGATCTCGGAAGCCAGCCAGGGTTTGGCCTGGTCAGTACTCGGATGGGAGACTGCCTAGGAATACCAGGTGTTGTAAGCTTTTGCACTTCTTTGCATGCAGTCACACACTTGCCAGTTACTCAGTTGATGTACAAATAGTGTGTTTAAGTCAAACTAAACAGCTTACGGCCATACCACCCTGAACACGCCCGATCTCGTCTGATCTCGGAAGCCAGCCAGAGTTGGGCCTGGTCAGTACTCGGATGGGAGACTGCCTAGGAATACCAGGTGTTGTACGCTTTTGCATGCAGTCACACACTTGCCAAATACTCAGTTGATGTACAAATAGTGTGTTTGTGTCAAGCGGAACAGCTTACGGCCATACCACCCTGAACAAGCCCGATCTCGTCTGATCTCGGAAGCCAGCCAGGGTTGGGCCTGGTCAGTACTCGGATGGGAGACTGCCTAGGAATACCAGGTGTTGTAAGCTTTTGCACTTCTTTGCATGCAGTCACACACTTGCCAGTTACTCAGTTGATGTACAAATAGTGTGTTTGTGTCAAACTACACAGCTTACGGCCAAACCACCCTGAACAAGCCCGATCTCGTCTGATCTTGGAAGCCAGCCAGAGTTGGGCCTGGTCAGTACTCGGATGGGACACTTTCTAGGAATACCAGGTGTTGTAAGCATTTGCACTTCTTTGCATGCAGTCACACACTTGCCAGTTACTCAGTTGATGTACAAATAGTGTGTTTGTGTCAAACTACACAGCTTACGGCCATACCACCCTGAACAAGCCCGATCTCGTCTGATCTCGGAAGCCAGCCAGGGTTGGGCCTGGTCAGTACTTGGATAGGAGACTGCCTAGGAATACCAGGTGTTGTAAGCTTTTGCATGCAGTTATTCAGTTGATGTACAAATAGTGTGTTTGTATCAAACTAAACAGCTTACGGCCATACCACCCTGAACACGCCCGATCTCGTCTGATCTCGGAAGCCAGCCAGAGTTGGGCCTGGTCAGTACTCGGATGGAAGACTGCCTAGGAATACCAGGTGTTGTAAGCTTTTACATGCAGTCACACATTGCCAGTTACTCAGTTGATGTACAAATAGTGTGTTTGTGTCAAACTACACAGCTTACGGCCATACCACCCTGAACACGCCCGATCTCGTCTGATCTCGGAAGCCAGCCAGAGTTGGGCCTGGTCAGTACTCGGATGGAAGACTGCCTAGGAATACCAGGTGTTGTAAGCTTTTACATGCAGTCACACATTGCCAGTTACTCAGTTGATGTACAAATAGTGTGTTTGTGTCAAACTACACAGCTTACGGCCATACCACCCTGAACACGCCCGATCTCGTCTGATCTCGGAAGCCAGCCAGAGTTGGGCCTGGTCAGTACTCGGATGGGAGACTGCCTAGGAATACCAGGTGTTGTAAGCTTTTGCACTTCTTTGCATGCAGTCACACACTTGCCAGTTACTCAGTTGATGTACAAATAGTGTGTTTGTGTCAAACTACACAGCTTACGGCCATACCACCCTGAACAAGACCGATCTCGTCTGATCTCGGAAGCCAGCCAGGGTTGGGCCTGGTCAGTACTTGGATAGGAGACTTCCTAGGAATACCAGGTGTTGTAAGCTTTTGCATGCAGTTACTCAGTTGATGTACAAATAGTGTGTTTGTGTCAAACTAAACAGCTTACGGCCATACCACCCTGAACACGCCCGATCTCGTCTGATCTCGGAAGCCAGCCAGAGTTGGGCCTGGTCAGTACTCGGATGGAAGACTGCCTAGGAATACCAGGTGTTGTAAGCTTTTACATGCAGTCACACATTGCCAGTTACTCAGTTGATGTGCAAATAGTGTGTTTGTGTCAAACTACACAGCTTACGGCCATACCACCCTGAACACGCCCGATCTCGTCTGATCTCGGAAGCCAGCCAGAGTTGGGCCTGGTCAGTACTCGGATGGAAGACTGCCTAGGAATACCAGGTGTTGTAAGCTTTTACATGCAGTCACACATTGCCAGTTACTCAGTTGATGTACAAATAGTGTGTTTGTGTCAAACTACACAGCTTACGGCGATACCACCCTGAACACGCCCGATCTCGTCTGATCTCGGAAGCCAGCCAGAGTTGGGCCTGGTCAGTACTCGGATGGAAGACTGCCTAGGAATACCAGGTGTTGTAAGCTTTTACATGCAGTCACACATTGCCAGTTACTCAGTTGATGTACAAATAGTGTGTTTGTGTCAAACTACACAGCTTACGGCCATACCACCCTGAACACGCCCGATCTCGTCTGATCTCGGAAGCCAGCCAGAGTTGGGCCTGGTCAGTACTCGGATGGGAGACTGCCTAGGAATACCAGGTGTTGTAAGCTTTTGCACTTCTTTGCATGCAGTCACACACTTGCCAGTTACTCAGTTGATGTACAAATAGTGTGTTTGTGTCAAACTACACAGCTTACGGCCATACCACCCTGAACAAGCCCGATCTCGTCTGATCTCGGAAGCCAGCCAGGGTTGGGCCTGGTCAGTACTTGGATAGGAGACTTCCTAGGAATACCAGGTGTTGTAAGCTTTTGCATGCAGTTACTCAGTTGATGTACAAATAGTGTGTTTGTGTCAAACTAAACAGCTTACGGCCATACCACCCTGAACACGCCCGATCTCGTCTGATCTCGGAAGCCAGCTAGAGTTGGGCCTGGTCAGTACTCGGATGGGAGACTGCCTAGGAATACCAGGTGTTGTAAGCTTTTGCATGCAGTCACACACTTGCCAAATACTCAGTTGATGTACAAATAGTGTGTTTGTGTCAAGCGGAACAGCTTACGGCCATACCACCCTGAACAAGCCCGATCTCGTCTGATCTCGGAAGCCAGCCAGGGTTGGGCCTGGTCAGTACTAGGATGGGAGACTGCCTAGGAATACCAGGTGTTGTAAGCTTTTGCACTTCTTTGCATGCAGTCACACACTTGCCAGTTACTCAGTTGATGTACAAATAGTGTGTTTGTGTTAAACTACACAGCTTACGGCCATACCACCCTGAACACGCCCGATCTCGTCTGATCTCGGAAGCCAGCCAGAGTTGGGCCTGGTCAGTACTCGGATGGGAGACTGCCTAGGAATACCAGGTGTTGTAAGCTTTTGCACTTCTTTGCATGCAGTCACACACTTGCCAGTTACTCAGTTGATGTACAAATAGTGTGTTTGTGTCAAACTACACAGCTTACGGCCATACCACCCTGAACAAGCCCGATCTCGTCTGATCTCGGAAGCCAGCCAGGGTTGGGCCTGGTCAGTACTTGGATAGGAGACTGCCTAGGAATACCAGGTGTTGTAAGCTTTTGCATGCAGTTACTCAGTTGATGTACAAATAGTGTGTTTGTGTCAAACTAAACAGCTTACAACCATACCACCCTGAACACGCCCGATCTCGTCTGATCTCGGAAGCCAGCCAGGGTTGGGCCTGGTCAGTACTCGGATGGGAGACTGCCTAGGAATACCAGGTGTTGTAAGCTTTTGCACTTCTTTGCATGCAGTCACACACTTGCCAGTTACTCAGTTAATGTACAAATAGTGTGTTTGTGTCAAACTGAACAGCTTACGGCCATACCACCCTGAACAAGCCCGATCTCGTCTGTTCTCGGAAGCCAGCCAGGGTTGGGCCTGGTCAGTACGTGGATGGGAGACTGCCTAGGAATACCAGGTGTTGTAAGCTTTTGCACTTCTTTGCATGCAGTCACACACTTGCCAGTTACTCAGTTGATGTACAAATAGTGTGTTTGTGTCAAACTAAACAGCTTACGGCCATACCACCCTGAACAAGCCCGATCTCGTCTGATCTCGGAAGCCAGCCAGAGTTGGGCCTGGTCAGTACTCGGATGGGAGACTGCCTAGGAATACCAGGTGTTGTAAGCTTTTGCATGCAGTCACACACTTGCCAGTTACTCAGTTGATGTACAAATAGTGTGTTTGTGTCAAACTGAACAGCTTACGGCCATACCACCCTGAACAAGCCCGATCTCGTCTGATCTCGGAAGCCAGCCAGGGTTGGGCCTGGTCAGTACTTGGATGGGAGACTGCCTAGGAATACCAGGTGTTGTAAGCTTTTGCATGCAGTCACACACTTGCCAGTTACTCATTTGATGTACAAATAGTGTGTTTGTGTGAAACTGAACAGCTTACGGCCATACCACCCTGAACAAGCCCGATCTCGTCTGATCTCGGAAGCCAGCCAGGGTTGGGCCTGGTCAGTACGTGGATGGGAGACTGCCTAGGAATACCAGGTGTTGTAAGCTTTTGCACTTCTTTGCATGCAGTCACACACTTGCCAGTTACTCAGTTGATGTACAAATAGTGTGTTTGTGTCGAACTCCACAGCTTACGGCCATACCACCCTGAACACGCCTGATCTCGTCTGATCTCGGAAGCCAGACAGAGTTGGGCTTGGTCAGTACTCGGATGGGAGACTGCCTAGGAATACCAGGTGTTGTAAGCTTTTGCATGCAGTCACACACTTGCCAGTTACTCAGTTGATGTACAAGTAGTGTGTTTGTGTCAAACTACACAGCTTACGGCCATACCACCCTGAACAAGCCCGATCTCGTCTGATCTCGGAAGCCAGCCAGGGTTGGGCCTGGTCAGTACTTGGATAGGAGACTGCCTAGGAATACCAGGTGTTGTAAGCTTTTGCATGCAGTTACTCAGTTGATGTACAAATAGTGTGTTTGTGTCAAACTAAACAGCTTACGGCCATACCACCCTGAACACGCCCGATCTCGTCTGATCTCGGAAGCCAGCCAGGGTTTGGCCTGGTCAGTACTCGGATGGGAGACTGCCTAGGAATACCAGGTGTTGTAAGCTTTTGCACTTCTTTGCATGCAGTCACACACTTGCCAGTTACTCAGTTGATGTACAAATAGTGTGTTTGTGTCAAACTGAACAGCTTACGGCCATACCACCCTGAACAAGCCCGATCTCGTCTGATCTCGGAAGCCAGCCAGGGTTGGGCCTGGTCAGTACGTGGATGGGAGACTGCCTAGGAATACCAGGTGTTGTAAGCTTTTGCACTTCTTTGCATGCAGTCACACACTTGCCAGTTACTCAGTTGATGTACAAATAGTGTGTTTGTGTCAAACTACACAGCTTACGGCCATACCACCCTGAACAAGCCCGATCTCGTCTGATCTCGGAAGCCAGCCAGGGTTGGGCCTGGTCAGTACTTGGATAGGAGACTGCCTAGGAATACCAGGTGTTGTAAGCTTTTGCATGCAGTTATTCAGTTGATGTACAAATAGTGTGTTTGTGTCAAACTAAACAGCTTACGGCCATACCACCCTGAACACGCCCGATCTCGTCTGATCTCGGAAGCCAGCCAGAGTTGGGCCTGGTCAGTACTCAGATGGAAGACTGCCTAGGAATACCAGGTGTTGTAAGCTTTTACATGCAGTCACACATTGCCAGTTACTCAGTTGATGTACAAATAGTGTGTTTGTGTCAAACTACACAGCTTACGGCCATACCACCCTGAACACGCCCGATCTCGTCTGATTTCGGAAGCCAGCCAGAGTTGGGCCTGGTCAGTACTCGGATGGGAGACTGCCTAGGAATACCAGGTGTTGTAAGCTTTTGCACTTCTTTGCATGCAGTCACACACTTGCCAGTTACTCAGTTGATGTACAAATAGTGTGTTTGTGTCAAACTACACAGCTTACGGCCATACCACCCTGAACAAGCCCGATCTCGTCTGATCTCGGAAGCCAGCCAGGGTTGGGCCTGGTCAGTACTTGGATAGGAGACTGCCTAGGAATACCAGGTTTTGTAATCCTTTGCATGCAGTTACTCAGTTGATGTACAAATAGTGTGTTTGTGTCAAGCTAAACAGCTTACGGCCATACCACCCTGAACACGCCCGATCTCGGAAGCCAGCCAGACTTGGGCCTGGTCAGTACGTGGATGGGAGACTGCCTAGGAATACCAGGTGTTGTAAGATTTTGCATGCAGTCACACACTTGCCAGTTACTCAGTTGATGTACAAATAGTGTGTTTGTGTCAAACTGAACAGCTTACGGCCATATCACCCTGAACAAGCCCGATCTCGTCTGATCTCGGAAGCCAGCCAGGGTTGGGCCTGGTCAGTACTTGGATGGGAGACTGCCTAGGAATACCAGGTGTTGTAAGCTTTTGCATGCAGTCACACACTTGCCAGTTACTCATTTGATGTACAAATAGTGTGTTTGTGTCAAACTGAACAGCTTACGGCCATACCACCCTGAACAAGCCCGATCTCGTCTGATCTCGGAAGCCAGCCAGGGTTGGGCCTGGTCAGTACGTGGATGGGAGACTGCCTAGGAATACCAGGTGTTGTACGCTTTTGCACTTCTTTGCATGCAGTCACACACTTGCCAGTTACTCAGTTGATGTACAAATAGTGTGTTTGTGTCAAACTAAACAGCTTACGGCCATACCACCCTGAACACGCCCGATCTCGTCTGATCTCGGAAGCCAGCCAGAGTTGGGCCTGGTCAGTACTCGGATGGGAGACTGCCTAGGAATACCAGGTGTTGTAAGCTTTTGCATGCAGTCACACACTTGCCAGTTACTCAGTTGATGTACAAATAGTGTGTTTGTGTCGAACTAAACAGCTTACGGCCATACCACCCTGAACACGCCCGATCTCGTCTGATCTCGGAAGCCAGCCAGAGTTGGGCCTGGTCAGTACTCGGATGGGAGACTGCCTAGGAATACCAGGTGTTGTAAGCTTTTGCATGCAGTCACACACTTTCCAAATACTCAGTTGATGTACAAATAGTGTGTTTGTGTCAAGCGGAACAGCTTATGGCCATACCACCCTGAACAAGCCCGATCTCGTCTGATCTCGGAAGCCAGCCAGGGTTGGGCCTGGTCAGTACTCGGATGGGAGACTGCCTAGGAATACCAGGTGTTGTAAGCTTTTGCACTTCTTTGCATGCAGTCACACACTTGCCAGTTACTCAGTTGATGTACAAATAGTGTGTTTGTGTCAAACTAAACAGCTTACGGCCATACCACCCTGAACACGCCCGATCTCGTCTGATCTCGGAAGCCAGCCAGAGTTGGGCCTGGTCAGTACTCGGATGGGAGACTGCCTAGGAATACCAGGTGTTGTAAGCTTTTGCATGCAGTCACACACTTGCCAAATACTCAGTTGATGTACAAATAGTGTGTTTGTGTCAAACTACACAGCTTACGGCCATACCACCCTGAACAAGCCCGATCTCGTCTGATCTCGGAAGCCAGCCAGGGTTGGGCCTGGTCAGTACTTGGATAGGAGACTGCCTAGGAATACCAGGTGTTGTAAGCTTTTGCATGCAGTTACTAAGTTGATGTACAAATAGTGTGTTTGTGTCAAACTAAACAGCTTACGGCCATACCACCCTGAACACGCCCGATCTCGTCTGATCTCGGAAGCCAGCCAGAGTTGGGCCTGGTCAGTACTCGGATGGGAGACTGCCTAGGAATACCAGGTGTTGTACGCTTTTGCATGCAGTCACACACTTGCCAAATACTCAGTTGATGTACAAATAGTGTGTTTGTGTCAAGCGGAACAGCTTACGGCCATACCACCCTGAACAAGCCCGATCTCGTCTGATCTCGGAAGCCAGCCAGGGTTGGGCCTGGTCAGTACTCGGTTGGGAGACTGCCTAGGAATACCAGGTGTTGTAAGCTTTTGCACTTCTTTGCATGCAGTCACACACTTGCCAGTTACTCAGTTGATGTACAAATAGTGTGTTTGTGTCAAACTACACAGCTTACGGCCATACCACCCTGAACACGCCCGATCTCGTCTGATCTCGGAAGCCAGCCAGAGTTGGGCCTGGTCAGTACTCGGATGGAAGACTGCCTAGGAATACCAGGTGTTGTAAGCTTTTACATGCAGTCACACATTGCCAGTTACTCAGTTGATGTACAAATAGTGTGTTTGTGTCAAACTACACAGCTTACGGCCATACCACCCTGAACACGCCCGATCTCGTCTGATCTCGGAAGCCAGCCAGAGTTGGGCCTGGTCAGTACTCGGATGGGAGACTGCCTAGGAATACCAGGTGTTGTAAGCTTTTGCACTTCTTTGCATGCAGTCACACACTTGCCAGTTACTCAGTTGATGTACAAATAGTGTGTTTGTGTCAAACTGCACAGCTTACGGCCATACCACCCTGAACAAGCCCGATCTCGTCTGATCTCGGAAGCCAGCCAGGGTTGGGCCTGGTCAGTACTTGGATAGGAGACTTCCTAGGAATACCAGGTGTTGTAAGCTTTTGCATGCAGTTACTCAGTTGATGTACAAATAGTGTGTTTGTGTCAAACTAAACAGCTTACGGCCATACCACCCTGAACACGCCCGATCTCGTCTGATCTCGGAAGCCAGCTAGAGTTGGGCCTGGTCAGTACTCGGATGGGAGACTGCCTAGGAATACCAGGTGTTGTAAGCTTTTGCATGCAGTCACACACTTGCCAAATACTCAGTTGATGTACAAATAGTGTGTTTGTGTCAAGCGGAACAGCTTACGGCCATACCACCCTGAACAAGCCCGATCTCGTCTGATCTCGGAAGCCAGCCAGGATTGGGCCTGGTCAGTACTCGGATGGGAGACTGCCTAGGAATACCAGGTGTTGTAAGCTTTTGCACTTCTTTGCATGCAGTCACACACTTGCCAGTTACTCAGTTGATGTACAAATAGTGTGTTTGTGTCAAACTAAACAGCTTACGGCCATACCACCCTGAACACGCCCGATCTCGTCTGATCTCGGAAGCCAGCCAGGGTTTGGCCTGGTCAGTACTCGGATGGGAGACTGCCTAGGAATACCAGGTGTTGTAAGCTTTTGCACTTCTTTGCATGCAGTCACACACTTGCCAGTTACTCAGTTGATGTACAAATAGTGTGTTTGTGTCAAACTGAACAGCTTACGGCCATACCACCCTGAACAAGCCCGATCTCGTCTGATCTCGGAAGCCAGCCAGGGTTGGGCCTGGTCAGTACGTGGATGGGAGACTGCCTAGGAATACCAGGTGTTGTAAGCTTTTGCACTTCTTTGCATGCAGTCACACACTTGCCAGTTACTCAGTTGATGTACAAATAGTGTGTTTGTGTCAAACTACACAGCTTACGGCCATACCACCCTGAACAAGCCCGATCTCGTCTGATCTCGGAAGCCAGCCAGGGTTGGGCCTGGTCAGTACTTGGATAGGAGACTGCCTAGGAATACCAGGTGTTGTAAGCTTTTGCATGCAGTTATTCAGTTGATGTACAAATAGTGTGTTTGTGTCAAACTAAACAGCTTACGGCCATACCACCCTGAACACGCCCGATCTCGTCTGATCTCGGAAGCCAGCCAGAGTTGGGCCTGGTCAGTACTCGGATGGAAGACTGCCTAGGAATACCAGGTGTTGTAAGCTTTTACATGCAGTCACACATTGCCAGTTACTCAGTTGATGTACAAATAGTGTGTTTGTGTCAAACTACACAGCTTACGGCCATACCACCCTGAACACGCCCGATCTCGTCTGATTTCGGAAGCCAGCCAGAGTTGGGCCTGGTCAGTACTCGGATGGGAGACTGCCTAGGAATACCAGGTGTTGTAAGCTTTTGCACTTCTTTGCATGCAGTCACACACTTGCCAGTTACTCAGTTGATGTACAAATAGTGTGTTTGTGTCAAACTACACAGCTTACGGCCATACCACCCTGAACAAGCCCGATCTCGTCTGATCTCGGAAGCCAGCCAGGGTTGGGCCTGGTCAGTACTTGGATAGGAGACTTCCTAGGAATACCAGGTGTTGTAAGCTTTTGCATGCAGTTACTCAGTTGATGTACAAATAGTGTGTTTGTGTCAAACTAAACAGCTTACGGCCATACCACCCTGAACACGCCTGATCTCGTCTGATCTCGGAAGCCAGCCAGAGTTGGGCCTGGTCAGTACTCGGATGGGAGACTGCCTAGGAATACCAGGTGTTGTAAGCATTTGCATGCAGTCACACACTTGCCAAATACTCAGTTGATGTACAAATAGTGTGTTTGTGTCAAACTACACAGCTTACGGCCATACCACCCTGAACAAGCCCGATCTCGTCTGATCTCGGAAGCCAGCCAGGGTTGGGCCTGGTCAGTACTTGGATAGGAGACTGCCTAGGAATACCAGGTTTTGTAATCCTTTGCATGCAGTTACTCAGTTGATGTACAAATAGTGTGTTTGTGTCAAGCTAAACAGCTTACGGCCATACCACCCTGAACACGCCCGATCTCGGAAGCCAGCCAGACTTGGGCCTGGTCAGTACGTGGATGGGAGACTGCCTAGGAATACCAGGTGTTGTAAGATTTTGCATGCAGTCACACACTTGCCAGTTACTCAGTTGATGTACAAATAGTGTGTTTGTGTCAAACTGAACAGCTTACGGCCATATCACCCTGAACAAGCCCGATCTCGTCTGATCTCGGAAGCCAGCCAGGGTTGGGCCTGGTCAGTACTTGGATGGGAGACTGCCTAGGAATACCAGGTGTTGTAAGCTTTTGCATGCAGTCACACACTTGCCAGTTACTCATTTGATGTACAAATAGTGTGTTTGTGTCAAACCGAACAGCTTACGGCCATACCACCCTGAACAAGCCCGATCTCGTCTGATCTCGGAAGCCAGCCAGGGTTGGGCCTGGTCAGTACGTGGATGGGAGACTGCCTAGGAATACCAGGTGTTGTACGCTTTTGCACTTCTTTGCATGCAGTCACACACTTGCCAGTTACTCAGTTGATGTACAAATAGTGTGTTTGTGTCAAACTAAACAGCTTACGGCCATACCACCCTGAACACGCCCGATCTCGTCTGATCTCGGAAGCCAGCCAGAGTTGGGCCTGGTCAGTACTCGGATGGGAGACTGCCTAGGAATACCAGGTGTTGTAAGCTTTTGCATGCAGTCACACACTTGCCAGTTACTCAGTTGATGTACAAATAGTGTGTTTGTGTCGAACTAAACAGCTTACGGCCATACCACCCTGAACACGCCCGATCTCGTCTGATCTCGGAAGCCAGCCAGAGTTGGGCCTGGTCAGTACTCGGATGGGAGACTGCCTAGGAATACCAGGTGTTGTAAGCTTTTGCATGCAGTCACACACTTTCCAAATACTCAGTTGATGTACAAATAGTGTGTTTGTGTCAAGCGGAACAGCTTATGGCCATACCACCCTGAACAAGCCCGATCTCGTCTGATCTCGGAAGCCAGCCAGGGTTGGGCCTGGTCAGTACTCGGATGGGAGACTGCCTAGGAATACCAGGTGTTGTAAGCTTTTGCATGCAGTTACTAAGTTGATGTACAAATAGTGTGTTTGTGTCAAACTAAACAGCTTACGGCCATACCACCCTGAACACGCCCGATCTCGTCTGATCTCGGAAGCCAGCCAGAGTTGGGCCTGGTCAGTACTCGGATGGGAGACTGCCTAGGAATACCAGGTGTTGTACGCTTTTGCATGCAGTCACACACTTGCCAAATACTCAGTTGATGTACAAATAGTGTGTTTGTGTCAAGCGGAACAGCTTACGGCCATACCACCCTGAACAAGCCCGATCTCGTCTGATCTCGGAAGCCAGCCAGGGTTGGGCCTGGTCAGTACTCGGTTGGGAGACTGCCTAGGAATACCAGGTGTTGTAAGCTTTTGCACTTCTTTGCATGCAGTCACACACTTGCCAGTTACTCAGTTGATGTACAAATAGTGTGTTTGTGTCAAACTACACAGCTTACGGCCATACCACCCTGAACACGCCCGATCTCGTCTGATCTCGGAAGCCAGCCAGAGTTGGGCCTGGTCAGTACTCGGATGGAAGACTGCCTAGGAATACCAGGTGTTGTAAGCTTTTACATGCAGTCACACATTGCCAGTTACTCAGTTGATGTACAAATAGTGTGTTTGTGTCAAACTACACAGCTTACGGCCATACCACCCTGAACACGCCCGATCTCGTCTGATCTCGGAAGCCAGC
>CM035783.1:47425280-47432780 GCA_020466265.1 Siphamia tubifer
TCAGTACTCGGATGGAAGACTGCCTAGGAATACCAGGTGTTGTAAGCTTTTACATGCAGTCACACATTGCCAGTTACTCAGTTGATGTACAAATAGTGTGTTTGTGTCAAACTACACAGCTTACGGCCATACCACCCTGAACACGCCCGATCTCGTCTGATCTCGGAAGCCAGCCAGAGTTGGGCCTGGTCAGTACTCGGATGGAAGACTGCCTAGGAATACCAGGTGTTGTAAGCTTTTACATGCAGTCACACATTGCCAGTTACTCAGTTGATGTACAAATAGTGTGTTTGTGTCAAACTACACAGCTTACGGCCATACCACCCTGAACACGCCCGATCTCGTCTGATCTCGGAAGCCAGCCAGAGTTGGGCCTGGTCAGTACTCGGATGGGAGACTGCCTAGGAATACCAGGTGTTGTAAGCTTTTGCACTTCTTTGCATGCAGTCACACACTTGCCAGTTACTCAGTTGATGTACAAATAGTGTGTTTGTGTCAAACTACACAGCTTACGGCCATACCACCCTGAACAAGCCCGATCTCGTCTGATCTCGGAAGCCAGCCAGGGTTGGGCCTGGTAAGTACTTGGATAGGAGACTTCCTAGGAATACCAGGTGTTGTAAGCTTTTGCATGCAGTTACTCAGTTGATGTACAAATAGTGTGTTTGTGTCAAACTAAACAGCTTACGGCCATACCACCCTGAACACGCCCGATCTAGTCTGATCTCGGAAGCCAGCTAGAGTTGGGCCTGGTCAGTACTCAGATGGGAGACTGCCTAGGAATACCAGGTGTTGTAAGCTTTTGCATGCAGTCACACACTAGCCAAATACTCAGTTGATGTACAAATAGTGTGTTTGTGTCAAGCGGAACAGCTTACGGCCATACCACCCTGAACAAGCCCGATCTCGTCTGATCTCGGAAGCCAGCCAGGGTTGGGCCTGGTCAGTACTCGGATGGGAGACTGCCTAGGAATACCAGGTGTTGTAAGCTTTTGCACTTCTTTGCATGCAGTCACACACTTGCCAGTTACTCAGTTGATGTACAAATAGTGTGTTTGTGTTAAACTACACAGCTTACGGCCATACCACCCTGAACACGCCCGATCTCGTCTGATCTCGGAAGCCAGCCAGAGTTTGGCCTGGTCAGTACTCGGATGGGAGACTGCCTAGGAATACCAGGTGTTGTAAGATTTTGCACTTCTTTGCATGCAGTCACACACTTGCCAGTTACTCAGTTGATGTACAAATAGTGTGTTTGTGTCAAACTACACAGCTTACGGCCATACCACCCTGAACAAGCCCGATCTCGTCTGATCTCGGAAGCCAGCCAGGGTTGGGCCTGGTCAGTACTTGGATAGGAGACTGCCTAGGAATACCAGGTGTTGTAAGCTTTTGCATGCAGTTACTCAGTTGATGTACAAATAGTGTGTTTGTGTCAAACTACACAGCTTACGGCCATACCACCCTGAACAAGCCCGATCTCGTCTGATCTCGGAAGCCAGCCAGGGTTGGGCCTGGTCAGTACTTGGATAGGAGACTGCCTAGGAATACCAGGTGTTGTAAGCTTTTGCATGCAGTTATTCAGTTGATGTACAAATAGTGTGTTTGTATCAAACTAAACAGCTTACGGCCATACCACCCTGAACACGCCCGATCTCGTCTGATCTCGGAAGCCAGCCAGAGTTGGGCCTGGTCAGTACTCGGATGGAAGACTGCCTAGGAATACCAGGTGTTGTAAGCTTTTACATGCAGTCACACATTGCCAGTTACTCAGTTGATGTACAAATAGTGTGTTTGTGTCAAACTACACAGCTTACGGCCATACCACCCTGAACACGCCCGATCTCGTCTGATCTCGGAAGCCAGCCAGAGTTGGGCCTGGTCAGTACTCGGATGGAAGACTGCCTAGGAATACCAGGTGTTGTAAGCTTTTACATGCAGTCACACATTGCCAGTTACTCAGTTGATGTACAAATAGTGTGTTTGTGTCAAACTACACAGCTTACGGCCATACCACCCTGAACACGCCCGATCTCGTCTGATCTCGGAAGCCAGCCAGAGTTGGGCCTGGTCAGTACTCGGATGGGAGACTGCCTAGGAATACCAGGTGTTGTAAGCTTTTGCACTTCTTTGCATGCAGTCACACACTTGCCAGTTACTCAGTTGATGTACAAATAGTGTGTTTGTGTCAAACTACACAGCTTACGGCCATACCACCCTGAACAAGCCCGATCTCGTCTGATCTCGGAAGCCAGCCAGGGTTGGGCCTGGTCAGTACTTGGATAGGAGACTTCCTAGGAATACCAGGTGTTGTAAGCTTTTGCATGCAGTTACTCAGTTGATGTACAAATAGTGTGTTTGTGTCAAACTAAACAGCTTACGGCCATACCACCCTGAACACGCCCGATCTCGTCTGATCTCGGAAGCCAGCTAGAGTTGGGCCTGGTCAGTACTCGGATGGGAGACTGCCTAGGAATACCAGGTGTTGTAAGCTTTTGCATGCAGTCACACACTAGCCAAATACTCAGTTGATGTACAAATAGTGTGTTTGTGTCAAGCGGAACAGCTTACGGCCATACCACCCTGAACAAGCCCGATCTCGTCTGATCTCGGAAGCCAGCCAGGGTTGGGCCTGGTCAGTACTCGGATGGGAGACTGCCTAGGAATACCAGGTGTTGTAAGCTTTTGCACTTCTTTGCATGCAGTCACACACTTGCCAGTTACTCAGTTGATGTACAAATAGTGTGTTTGTGTTAAACTACACAGCTTACGGCCATACCACCCTGAACACGCCCGATCTCGTCTGATCTCGGAAGCCAGCCAGAGTTGGGCCTGGTCAGTACTCGGATGGGAGACTGCCTAGGAATACCAGGTGTTGTAAGCTTTTGCACTTCTTTGCATGCAGTCACACACTTGCCAGTTACTCAGTTGATGTACAAATAGTGTGTTTGTGTCAAACTACACAGCTTACGGCCATACCACCCTGAACAAGCCCGATCTCGTCTGATCTCGGAAGCCAGCCAGGGTTGGGCCTGGTCAGTACTTGGATAGGAGACTGCCTAGGAATACCAGGTGTTGTAAGCTTTTGCATGCAGTTACTCAGTTGATGTACAAATAGTGTGTTTGTGTCAAACTACACAGCTTACGGCCATACCACCCTGAACAAGCCCGATCTCGTCTGATCTCGGAAGCCAGCCAGGGTTGGGCCTGGTCAGTACTTGGATAGGAGACTGCCTAGGAATACCAGGTGTTGTAAGCTTTTGCATGCAGTTATTCAGTTGATGTACAAATAGTGTGTTTGTGTCAAACTAAACAGCTTACGGCCATACCACCCTGAACACGCCCGATCTCGTCTGATCTCGGAAGCCAGCCAGAGTTGGGCCTGGTCAGTACTCGGATGGAAGACTGCCTAGGAATACCAGGTGTTGTAAGCTTTTACATGCAGTCACACATTGCCAGTTACTCAGTTGATGTACAAATAGTGTGTTTGTGTCGAACTACACAGCTTACGGCCATACCACCCTGAACACGCCCGATCTCGTCTGATCTCGGAAGCCAGCCAGAGTTGGGCCTGGTCAGTACTCGGATGGGAGACTGCCTAGGAATACCAGGTGTTGTAAGCTTTTGCACTTCTTTGCATGCAGTCACACACTTGCCAGTTACTCAGTTGATGTACAAATAGTGTGTTTGTGTCAAACTCAACAGCTTACGGCCATACCACCCTGAACACGCCCGATCTCGTCTGATCTCGGAAGCCAGCCAGAGTTGGGCCTGGTCAGTACTCGGATGGAAGACTGCCTAGGAATACCAGGTGTTGTAAGATTTTACATGCAGTCACACATTGCCAGTTACTCAGTTGATGTACAAATAGTGTGTTTGTGTCAAACTAAACAGCTTACGGCCATACCACTCTGAACACGCCCGATCTCGTCTGATCTCGGAAGCCAGCCAGAGTTGGGCCTGGTCAGTACTCGGATAGAAGACTGCCTAGGAATAACAGGTGTTGTAAGCTTTTGCATGCAGTCACACACTTGCCAGTTACTCAGTTGATGTACAAATAGTGTGTTTGTGTCAAACTGAACAGCTTACGGCCATACCACCCTGAACAAGCCCGATCTCGTCTGATCTCGGAAGCCAGCCAGGGTTGGGCCTGGTCAGTACTTGGATGGGAGACTGCCTAGGAATACCAGGTGTTGTAAGCTTTTGCATGCAGTCACACACTTGCCAGTTACTCATTTGATGTACAAATAGTGTGTTTGTGTCAAACTGAACAGCTTACGGCCATACCACCCTGAACAAGCCCGATCTCGTCTGATCTCGGAAGCCAGCCAGGGTTGGGCCTGGTCAGTACGTGGATGGGAGACTGCCTAGGAATACCAGGTGTTGTAAGCTTTTGCACTTCTTTGCATGCAGTCACACACTTGCCAGTTACTCAGTTGATGTACAAATAGTGTGTTTGTGTCAAACTAAACAGCTTACGGCCATACCACCCTGAACACGTTCGATCTCGTCTGATCTCGGAAGCCAGCCAGAGTTGGGCCTGGTCAGTACTCGGATGGGAGACTGCCTAGGAATACCAGGTGTTGTAAGCTTTTGCATGCAGTCACACACTAACCAAATACTCAGTTGATGTACAAATAGTGTGTTTGTGTCAAGCGGAACAGCTTACGGCCATACCACCCTGAACAAGCCTGATCTCGTCTGATCTCGGAAGCCAGCCAGGGTTGGGCCTGGTCAGTACTCGGATGGGAGACTGCCTAGGAATACCAGGTGTTGTAAGCTTTTGCACTTCTTTGCATGCAGTCACACACTTGCCAGTTACTCAGTTGATGTACAAATAGTGTGTTTGTGTCAAGCTACACAGCTTACGGCCATACCACCCTGAACAAGCCCGATCTCGTCTGATCTCGGAAGCCAGCCAGAGTTGGGCCTGGTCAGTACTCGGATGGGAGACTGCCTAGGAATACCAGGTGTTGTAAGCTTTTGCACTTCTTTGCATGCAGTCACACACTTGCCAGTTACTCAGTTGATGTACAAATAGTGTGTTTGTGTCAAACTACACAGCTTACGGCCATACCACCCTGAACAAGCCCGATCTCGTCTGATCTCGGAAGCCAGCCAGGGTTGGGCCTGGTCAGTACTTGGATAGGAGACTGCCTAGGAATACCAGGTGTTGTAAGCTTTTGCATGCAGTTATTCAGTTGATGTACAAATAGTGTGTTTGTGTCAAACTAAACAGCTTACGGCCATACCACCCTGAACACGCCCGATCTCGTCTGATCTCGGAAGCCAGCCAGAGTTGGGCCTGGTCAGTACTCGGATGGAAGACTGCCTAGGAATACCAGGTGTTGTAAGCTTTTACATGCAGTCACACATTGCCAGTTACTCAGTTGATGTACAAATAGTGTGTTTGTGTCGAACTACACAGCTTACGGCCATACCACCCTGAACACGCCCGATCTCGTCTGATCTCGGAAGCCAGCCAGAGTTGGGCCTGGTCAGTACTCGGATGGGAGACTGCCTAGGAATACCAGGTGTTGTAAGCTTTTGCACTTCTTTGCATGCAGTCACACACTTGCCAGTTACTCAGTTGATGTACAAATAGTGTGTTTGTGTCAAACTACACAGCTTACGGCCATACCACCCTGAACAAGCCCGATCTCGTCTGATCTCGGAAGCCAGCCAGGGTTGGGCCTGGTCAGTACTTGGATAGGAGACTTCCTAGGAATACCAGGTGTTGTAAGCTTTTGCATGCAGTTACTCAGTTGATGTACAAATAGTGTGTTTGTGTCAAACTAAACAGCTTACGGCCATACCACCCTGAACACGCCCGATCTCGTCTGATCTCGGAAGCCAGCTAGAGTTGGGCCTGGTCAGTACTCGGATGGGAGACTGCCTAGGAATACCAGGTGTTGTAAGCTTTTGCATGCAGTCACACACTAGCCAAATACTCAGTTGATGTACAAATAGTGTGTTTGTGTCAAGCGGAACAGCTTACGGCCATACCACCCTGAACAAGCCCGATCTCGTCTGATCTCGGAAGCCAGCCAGGGTTGGGCCTGGTCAGTACTCGGATGGGAGACTGCCTAGGAATACCAGGTGTTGTAAGCTTTTGCACTTCTTTGCATGCAGTCACACACTTGCCAGTTACTCAGTTGATGTACAAATAGTGTGTTTGTGTTAAACTACACAGCTTACGGCCATACCACCCTGAACACGCCCGATCTCGTCTGATCTCGGAAGCCAGCCAGAGTTGGGCCTGGTCAGTACTCGGATGGGAGACTGCCTAGGAATACCAGGTGTTGTAAGCTTTTGCACTTCTTTGCATGCAGTCACACACTTGCCAGTTACTCAGTTGATGTACAAATAGTGTGTTTGTGTCAAACTACACAGCTTACGGCCATACCACCCTGAACAAGCCCGATCTCGTCTGATCTCGGAAGCCAGCCAGGGTTGGGCCTGGTCAGTACTTGGATAGGAGACTGCCTAGGAATACCAGGTGTTGTAAGCTTTTGCATGCAGTTACTCAGTTGATGTACAAATAGTGTGTTTGTGTCAAACTACACAGCTTACGGCCATACCACCCTGAACAAGCCCGATCTCGTCTGATCTCGGAAGCCAGCCAGGGTTGGGCCTGGTCAGTACTTGGATAGGAGACTGCCTAGGAATACCAGGTGTTGTAAGCTTTTGCATGCAGTTATTCAGTTGATGTACAAATAGTGTGTTTGTGTCAAACTAAACAGCTTACGGCCATACCACCCTGAACACGCCCGATCTCGTCTGATCTCGGAAGCCAGCCAGAGTTGGGCCTGGTCAGTACTCGGATGGAAGACTGCCTAGGAATACCAGGTGTTGTAAGCTTTTACATGCAGTCACACATTGCCAGTTACTCAGTTGATGTACAAATAGTGTGTTTGTGTCGAACTACACAGCTTACGGCCATACCACCCTGAACACGCCCGATCTCGTCTGATCTCGGAAGCCAGCCAGAGTTGGGCCTGGTCAGTACTCGGATGGGAGACTGCCTAGGAATACCAGGTGTTGTAAGCTTTTGCACTTCTTTGCATGCAGTCACACACTTGCCAGTTACTCAGTTGATGTACAAATAGTGTGTTTGTGTCAAACTCAACAGCTTACGGCCATACCACCCTGAACACGCCCGATCTCGTCTGATCTCGGAAGCCAGCCAGAGTTGGGCCTGGTCAGTACTCGGATGGAAGACTGCCTAGGAATACCAGGTGTTGTAAGATTTTACATGCAGTCACACATTGCCAGTTACTCAGTTGATGTACAAATAGTGTGTTTGTGTCAAACTAAACAGCTTACGGCCATACCACTCTGAACACGCCCGATCTCGTCTGATCTCGGAAGCCAGCCAGAGTTGGGCCTGGTCAGTACTCGGATAGAAGACTGCCTAGGAATAACAGGTGTTGTAAGCTTTTGCATGCAGTCACACACTTGCCAGTTACTCAGTTGATGTACAAATAGTGTGTTTGTGTC
>CM035783.1:47435280-47437780 GCA_020466265.1 Siphamia tubifer
GCCCGATCTCGTCTGATCTCGGAAGCCAGCCAGAGTTGGGCCTGGTCAGTACTCGGATGGGAGACTGCCTAGGAATACCAGGTGTTGTACGCTTTTGCATGCAGTCACACACTTGCCAAATACTCAGTTGATGTACAAATAGTGTGTTTGTGTCAAGAGGAACAGCTTACGGCCATACCACCCTGAACAAGCCCGATCTTGTCTGATCTCGGAAGCCAGCCAGGGTTGGTCCTGGTCAGTACTCGGATGGGAGACTGCCTAGGAATACCAGGTGTTGTAAGCTTTTGCACTTCTTTGCATGCAGTCACACACTTGCCAGTTACTCAGTTGATGTACAAATAGTGTGTTTGTGTCAAACTACACAGCTTACGGCCATACCACCCTGAACACGCCCGATCTCGTCTGATCTCGGAAGCCAGCCAGAGTTGGGCCTGGTCAGTACTCGGATGGGAGACTGCCTAGGAATACCAGGTGTTGTAAGCTTTTGCACTTCTTTGCATGCAGTCACACACTTGCCAGTTACTCAGTTGATGTACAAATAGTGTGTTTGTGTCAAACTACACAGCTTACGGCCATACCACCCTGAACAAGCCCGATCTCGTCTGATCTCGGAAGCCATCCAGGGTTGGGCCTGGTCAGTACTTGGATGGGAGACTGCCTAGGAATACCAGGTGTTGTAAGCTTTTGCATGCAGTCACACACTTGCCAAATACTCAGTTGATGTACAAATAGTGTGTTTGTGTCAAGCGGAACAGCTTACGGCCATACCACCCTGAACAAGCCCGATCTCGTCTGATCTCGGAAGCCAGCCAGGGTTGGGCCTGGTCAGTACTCGGATGGGAGACTGCCTAGGAATACCAGGTGTTGTAAGCTTTTGCACTTCTTTGCATGCAGTCACACACTTGCCAGTTACTCAGTTGATGTACAAATAGTGTGTTTGTGTCAAACTACACAGCTTACGGCCATACCACCCTGAACAAGCCCGATCTCGTCTGATCTCGGAAGCCAGCCAGAGTTGGGCCTGGTCAGTACTCGGATGGGAGACTGCCTAGGAATACCAGGTGTTGTAAGCTTTTGCACTTCTTTGCATGCAGTCACACACTTGCCAGTTACTCAGTTGATGTACAAATAGTGTGTTTGTGTCAAACTACACAGCTTACGGCCATACCACCCTGAACAACCCCGATCTCGTCTGATCTCGGAAGCCAGCCAGGGTTGGGCCTGGTCAGTACTTGGATAGGAGACTGCCTAGGAATACCAGGTGTTGTAAGCTTTTGCATGCAGTTATTCAGTTGATGTACAAATAGTGTGTTTGTGTCAAACTAAACAGCTTACGGCCATACCACCCTGAACACGCCCGATCTCGTCTGATCTCGGAAGCCAGCCAGAGTTGGGCCTGGTCAGTACTCGGATGGAAGACTGCCTAGGAATACCAGGTGTTGTAAGCTTTTACATGCAGTCACACATTGCCAGTTACTCAGTTGATGTACAAATAGTGTGTTTGTGTCTAACTACACAGCTTACGGCCATACCACCCTGAACACGCCCGATCTCGTCTGATCTCGGAAGCCAGCCAGAGTTGGGCCTGGTCAGTACTCGGATGGGAGACTGCCTAGGAATACCAGGTGTTGTAAGCTTTTGCATGCAGTCACACACTTGCCAGTTACTCAGTTGATGTACAAATAGTGTGTTTGTGTCGACCTAAACAGCTTACGGCCATACCACCCTGAACACGCCCGATCTCGTCTGATCTCGGAAGCCAGCCAGAGTTGGGCCTGGTCAGTACTCGGATGGGAGACTGCCTAGGAATACCAGGTGTTGTAAGCTTTTGCATGCAGTCACACACTTGCCAAATACTCAGTTGATGTACAAATAGTGTGTTTGTGTCAAACTACACAGCTTACGGCCATACCACCCTGAACAAGCCCGATCTCGTCTGATCTCGGAAGCCAGCCAGGGTTGGGCCTGGTCAGTACTTGGATAGGAGACTGCCTAGGAATACCAGGTGTTGTAAGCTTTTGCATGCAGTTACTCAGTTGATGTACAAATAGTGTGTTTAAGTCAAACTAAACAGCTTACGGCCATACCACCCTGAACACGCCCGATCTCGTCTGATCTCGGAAGCCAGCCAGAGTTGGGCCTGGTCAGTACTCGGATGGGAGACTGCCTAGGAATACCAGGTGTTGTACGCTTTTGCATGCAGTCACACACTTGCCAAATACTCAGTTAATGTACAAATAGTGTGTTTGTGTCAAGCGGAACAGCTTACGGCCATACCACCCTGAACAAGCCCGATCTCGTCTGATCTCGGAAGCCAGCCAGAGTTGGGCCTGGTCAGTACTCGGATGGGAGACTGCCTAGGAATACCAGGTGTTGTAAGCTTTTGCACTTCTTTGCATGCAGTCACACACTTGCCAGTTACTCAGTTGATGTACAAATAGTGTGTTTGTGTCAAACTACACAGCTTACGGCCATACCACCCTGAACAAGCCCGATCTCG
>CM035783.1:47442780-47445280 GCA_020466265.1 Siphamia tubifer
GGAAGCCAGCCAGGGTTGGGCCTGGTCAGTACTCGGATGGAAGACTGCCTAGGAATACCAGGTGTTGTAAGCTTTTGCATGCAGTCACACACTTGCCAGTTACTCAGTTGATGTACAAATAGTGTGTTTGTGTCGAACTAAACAGCTTACGGCCATACCACCCTGAACACGCCCGATCTCGTCTGATCTCGGAAGCCAGCCAGAGTTGGGCCTGGTCAGTACTCGGATGGGAGACTGCCTAGGAATACCAGGTGTTGTAAGCTTTTGCATGCAGTCACACACTTTCCAAATACTCAGTTGATGTACAAATAGTGTGTTTGTGTCAAGCGGAACAGCTTACGGCCATACCACCCTGAACAAGCCCGATCTCGTCTGATCTCGGAAGCCAGCCAGGGTTGGGCCTGGTCAGTACTCGGATGGGAGACTGCCTAGGAATACCAGGTGTTGTAAGCTTTTGCACTTCTTTGCATGCAGTCACACACTTGCCAGTTACTCAGTTGATGTACAAATAGTGTGTTTGTGTCAAACTAAACAGCTTACGGCCATACCACCCTGAACACGCCCGATCTCGTCTGATCTCGGAAGCCAGCCAGAGTTGGGCCTGGTCAGTACTCGGATGGGAGACTGCCTAGGAATACCAGGTGTTGTAAGCTTTTGCATGCAGTCACACACTTGCCAGTTACTCAGTTGATGTACAAATATTGTGTTTGTGTCAAACTAAACAGCTTACGGCCATACCACCCTGAACACGCCCGATCTCGTCTGATCTCGGAAGCCAGCCAGAGTTGGGCCTGGTCAGTACTCGGATGGGAGACTGCCTAGGAATACCAGGTGTTGTAAGCTTTTGCATGCAGTCACACACTTGCCAGTTACTCAGTTGATGTACAAATAGTGTGTTTGTGTCAAACTACACAGCTTACGGCCATACCACCCTGAACAAGCCCGATCTCGTCTGATCTCGGAAGCCAGCCAGGGTTGGGCCTGGTCAGTACTTGGATAGGAGACTTCCTAGGAATACCAGGTGTTGTAAGCTTTTGCATGCAGTTATTCAGTTGATGTACAAATAGTGTGTTTGTGTCAAACTAAACAGCTTACGGCCATACCACCCTGAACACGCCCGATCTCGTCTGATCTCGGAAGCCAGCCAGAGTTGGGCCTGGTCAGTACTCGGATGGAAGACTGCCTAGGAATACCAGGTGTTGTAAGCTTTTGCATGCAGTCACACACTTGCCAGTTACTCAGTTGATGTACAAATAGTGTGTTTGTGTCGAACTAAGCAGCTTACGGCCATACCACCCTGAACACGCCCGATCTCGTCTGATCTCGGAAGCCAGCCAGAGTTGGGCCTGGTCAGTACTCGGATGGGAGACTGCCTAGGAATACCAGGTGTTGTAAGCTTTTGCACTTCTTTGCATGCAGTCATACACTTGCCAGTTACTCAGTTGATGTACAAATAGTGTGTTTGTGTCAAACTGAACAGCTTACGGCCATACCACCCTGAAAGAGCCCGATCTCGTCTGATCTCGGAAGCCAGCCAGGGTTGGGCCTGGTCAGTACTCGGATGGGAGACTGCCTAGGAATACCAGGTGTTGTAAGCTTTTGCACTTCTTTGCATGCAGTCACACACTTGCCAGTTACTCAGTTGATGTACAAATAGTGTGTTTGTGTCAAACTGACCAGCTTACGGCCATACCACCCTGAACAAGCCCGATCTCGTCTGATCTCGGAAGCCAGCCAGGGTTGGGCCTGGTCAGTACGTGGATGGGAGACTGCCTAGGAATACCAGGTGTTGTAAGCTTTTGCACTTCTTTGCATGCAGTCACACACTTGCCAGTTACTCAGTTGATGTACAAATAGTGTGTTTGTGTCAAACTACACAGCTTACGGCCATACCACCCTGAACAAGCCCGATCTCGTCTGATCTCGGAAGCCAGCCAGGGTTGGGCCTGGTCAGTACTTGGATAGGAGAATGCCTAGGAATACCAGGTGTTGTAAGCTTTTGCATGCAGTTATTCAGTTGATGTACAAATAGTGTGTTTGTGTCAAACTAAACAGCTTACGGCCATACCACCCTGAACACGCCCGATCTCGTCTGATCTCGGAAGCCAGCCAGAGTTGGGCCTGGTCAGTACTCGGATGGAAGACTGCCTAGGAATACCAGGTGTTGTAAGCTTTTACATGCAGTCACACATTGCCAGTTACTCAGTTGATGTACAAATAGTGTGTTTGTGTCAAACTACACAGCTTACGGCCATACCATCCTGAACACGCCCGATCTCGTCTGGTCTCGGAAGCAAGCCAGAGTTGGGCCTGGTCAGTACTCGGATGGGAGACTGCCTAGGAATACCAGGTGTTGTAAGCTTTTGCACTTCTTTGCATGCAGTCACACACTTGCCAGTTACTCAGTTGATGTACAAATAGTGTGTTTGTGTCAAACTACACAGCTTACGGCCATACCACCCTGAACAAGCCCGATCTCGTCTGATCTCGGAAGCCAGCC
>CM035783.1:47452780-47470280 GCA_020466265.1 Siphamia tubifer
CAAACTACACAGCTTACGGCCTTACCACCCTGAACAAGCCCGATCTCGTCTGATCTCGGAAGCCAGCCAGAGTTGGGCCTGGTCAGTACTCGGATGGGAGACTGCCTAGGAATACCAGGTGTTGTAAGCTTTTGCACTTCTTTGCATGCAGTCACACACTTGCCAGTTACTCAGTTGATGTACAAATAGTGTGTTTGTGTCAAACTACACAGCTTACGGCCATACCACCCTGAACAAGCCCGATCTCGTCTGATCTCGGAAGCCAGCCAGGGTTGGGCCTGGTCAGTACTTGGATAGGAGACTGCCTAGGAATACCAGGTGTTGTAAGCTTTTGCATGCAGTTACTCAGTGGATGTACAAATAGTGTGTTTGTGTCAAACTAAACAGCTTACGGCCATACCACCCTGAACACGCCCGATCTCGTCTGATCTCGGAAGCCAGCCAGAGTTGGGCCTGGTCAGTACTCGGATGGGAGACTGCCTAGGAATACCAGGTGTTGTACGCTTTTGCATGCAGTCACACACTTGCCAAATACTCAGTTGATGTACAAATAGTGTGTTTGTGTCAAGAGGAACAGCTTACGGCCATACCACCCTGAACAAGCCCGATCTTGTCTGATCTCGGAAGCCAGCCAGGGTTGGTCCTGGTCAGTACTCGGATGGGAGACTGCCTAGGAATACCAGGTGTTGTAAGCTTTTGCACTTCTTTGCATGCAGTCACACACTTGCCAGTTACTCAGTTGATGTACAAATAGTGTGTTTGTGTCAAACTACACAGCTTACGGCCATACCACCCTGAACACGCCCGATCTCGTCTGATCTCGGAAGCCAGCCAGAGTTGGGCCTGGTCAGTACTCGGATGGGAGACTGCCTAGGAATACCAGGTGTTGTAAGCTTTTGCACTTCTTTGCATGCAGTCACACACTTGCCAGTTACTCAGTTGATGTACAAATAGTGTGTTTGTGTCAAACTACACAGCTTACGGCCATACCACCCTGAACAAGCCCGATCTCGTCTGATCTCGGAAGCCATCCAGGGTTGGGCCTGGTCAGTACTTGGATGGGAGACTGCCTAGGAATACCAGGTGTTGTAAGCTTTTGCATGCAGTCACACACTTGCCAAATACTCAGTTGATGTACAAATAGTGTGTTTGTGTCAAGCGGAACAGCTTACGGCCATACCACCCTGAACAAGCCCGATCTCGTCTGATCTCGGAAGCCAGCCAGGGTTGGGCCTGGTCAGTACTCGGATGGGAGACTGCCTAGGAATACCAGGTGTTGTAAGCTTTTGCACTTCTTTGCATGCAGTCACACACTTGCCAGTTACTCAGTTGATGTACAAATAGTGTGTTTGTGTCAAACTACACAGCTTACGGCCATACCACCCTGAACAAGCCCGATCTCGTCTGATCTCGGAAGCCAGCCAGAGTTGGGCCTGGTCAGTACTCGGATGGGAGACTGCCTAGGAATACCAGGTGTTGTAAGCTTTTGCACTTCTTTGCATGCAGTCACACACTTGCCAGTTACTCAGTTGATGTACAAATAGTGTGTTTGTGTCAAACTACACAGCTTACGGCCATACCACCCTGAACAACCCCGATCTCGTCTGATCTCGGAAGCCAGCCAGGGTTGGGCCTGGTCAGTACTTGGATAGGAGACTGCCTAGGAATACCAGGTGTTGTAAGCTTTTGCATGCAGTTATTCAGTTGATGTACAAATAGTGTGTTTGTGTCAAACTAAACAGCTTACGGCCATACCACCCTGAACACGCCCGATCTCGTCTGATCTCGGAAGCCAGCCAGAGTTGGGCCTGGTCAGTACTCGGATGGAAGACTGCCTAGGAATACCAGGTGTTGTAAGCTTTTACATGCAGTCACACATTGCCAGTTACTCAGTTGATGTACAAATAGTGTGTTTGTGTCTAACTACACAGCTTACGGCCATACCACCCTGAACACGCCCGATCTCGTCTGATCTCGGAAGCCAGCCAGAGTTGGGCCTGGTCAGTACTCGGATGGGAGACTGCCTAGGAATACCAGGTGTTGTAAGCTTTTGCATGCAGTCACACACTTGCCAGTTACTCAGTTGATGTACAAATAGTGTGTTTGTGTCGACCTAAACAGCTTACGGCCATACCACCCTGAACACGCCCGATCTCGTCTGATCTCGGAAGCCAGCCAGAGTTGGGCCTGGTCAGTACTCGGATGGGAGACTGCCTAGGAATACCAGGTGTTGTAAGCTTTTGCATGCAGTCACACACTTGCCAAATACTCAGTTGATGTACAAATAGTGTGTTTGTGTCAAACTACACAGCTTACGGCCATACCACCCTGAACAAGCCCGATCTCGTCTGATCTCGGAAGCCAGCCAGGGTTGGGCCTGGTCAGTACTTGGATAGGAGACTGCCTAGGAATACCAGGTGTTGTAAGCTTTTGCATGCAGTTACTCAGTTGATGTACAAATAGTGTGTTTAAGTCAAACTAAACAGCTTACGGCCATACCACCCTGAACACGCCCGATCTCGTCTGATCTCGGAAGCCAGCCAGAGTTGGGCCTGGTCAGTACTCGGATGGGAGACTGCCTAGGAATACCAGGTGTTGTACGCTTTTGCATGCAGTCACACACTTGCCAAATACTCAGTTAATGTACAAATAGTGTGTTTGTGTCAAGCGGAACAGCTTACGGCCATACCACCCTGAACAAGCCCGATCTCGTCTGATCTCGGAAGCCAGCCAGAGTTGGGCCTGGTCAGTACTCGGATGGGAGACTGCCTAGGAATACCAGGTGTTGTAAGCTTTTGCACTTCTTTGCATGCAGTCACACACTTGCCAGTTACTCAGTTGATGTACAAATAGTGTGTTTGTGTCAAACTACACAGCTTACGGCCATACCACCCTGAACAAGCCCGATCTCGTCTGATCTCGGAAGCCATCCAGGGTTGGGCCTGGTCAGTACTTGGATGGGAGACTGCCTAGGAATACCAGGTGTTGTAAGCTTTTGCATGCAGTCACACACTTGCCAGTTACTCAGTTGATGTACAAATAGTGTGTTTGTGTCAAACTGAACAGCTTACGGCCATACCACCCTGAACAAGCCCGATCTCGTCTGATCTCGGAAGCCAGCCAGGGTTGGGCCTGGTCAGTACGTGGATGGGAGACTGCCTAGGAGTACCAGGTGTTGTAAGCTTTTGCACTTCTTTGCATGCAGTCACACACTTGCCAGTTACTCAGTTGATGTACAAATAGTGTGTTTGTGTCAAACTACACAGCTTACGGCCATACCACCCTGAACAAGCCCGATCTCGTCTGATCTCGGAAGCCAGCCAGGGTTGGGCCTGGTCAGTACTCGGATGGGAGACTGCCTAGGAATACCAGGTGTTGTAAGCTTTTGCACTTCTTTGCATGCAGTCACACACTTGCCAGTTACTCAGTTGATGTACAAATAGTGTGTTTGTGTCGAACTACACAGCTTACGGCCATACCACCCTGAACACGCCCGATCTCGTCTGATCTCGGAAGCCAGCCATAGTTGGGCCTGGTCAGTACTCGGATGGGAGACTGTCTAGGAATACCAGGTGTTGTAAGCTTTTGCATGCAGTCACACATTGCCAGTTACTCAGTTGATGTACAAATAGTGTGTTTGTGTCGAACTACACAGCTTACGGCCATACCACCCTGAACAAGGCCGATCTCGTCTGATCTCGGAAGCCAGCCAGAGTTGGGCCTGGTCAGTACTCGGATGGGAGACTGCCTAGGAATACCAGGTGTTGTAAGCTTTTGCACTTCTTTGCATGCAGTCACACACTTGCCAGTTACTCAGTTGATGTACAAATAGTGTGTTTGTGTCAAACTACACAGCTTACGGCCATACCACCCTGAACAAGCCCGATCTCGTCTGATCTCGGAAGCCAGCCAGGGTTGGACCTGGTCAGTACTCGGATAGGAGACTGCCTAGGAATACCAGGTGTTGTAAGCTTTTGCATGCAGTTACTCAGTTGATTTACAAATAGTGTGTTTGTGTCAAACTAAACAGCTTACGGCCATACCACCCTGAACACGCCCGATCTCGTCTGATCTCGGAAGCCAGCCAGAGTTGGGCCTGGTCAGTACTCGGATGGAAGACTGCCTAGGAATACCAGGTGTTGTAAGCTTTTACATGCAGTCACACATTGCCAGTTACTCAGTTGATGTACAAATAGTGTGTTTGTGTCAAACTAAACAGCTTACGGCCATACCACCCTGAACAAGCCCGATCTCGTCTGATCTCGGAAGCCAGCCAGGGTTGGGCCTGGTCAGTGCTCGGATGGGAGACTGCCTAGGAATACCAGGTGTTGTAAGCTTTTGCACTTCTTTGCATGCAGTCACACACTTGCCAGTTACTCAGTTGATGTACAAATAGTGTGTTTGTGTCAAACTACACAGCTTACGGCCATACCACCCTGAACAAGCCCGATCTCGTCTGATCTCGGAAGCCAGCCAGAGTTGGGCCTGGTCAGTACTCGGATGGGAGACTGCCTAGGAATACCAGGTGTTGTAAGCTTTTGCATGCAGTCACACACTTGCCAAATACTCAGTTGATGTACAAATAGTGTGTTTCTGTCAAGGGGAACAGCTTACGGCCATACCACCCTGAACAAGCCCGATCTCGTCTGATCTCGGAAGCCAGCCAGGGTTGGGCCTGGTCAGTACTCGGATGGGAGACTGCATAGGAATACCAGGTGTTGTAAGCTTTTGCACTTCTTTGCATGCAGTCACACACTTGCCAGTTACTCAGTTGATGTACAAATAGTGTGTTTGTGTCAAACTAAACAGCTTACGGCCATACCACCCTGAACACGCCCGATCTCGTCTGATCTCGGAAGCCAGCCAGAGTTGGGCCTGGTCAGTACTTGGATGGGAGACTGCCTAGGAATACCAGGTGTTGTAAGCTTTTGCATGCAGTCACACACTTGCCAAATACTCAGTTGATGTACAAATAGTGTGTTTGTGTCAAACTACACAGCTCACGGCCATACCACCCTGAACAAGCCCGATCTCGTCTGATCTCGGAAGCCATCCAGGGTTGGGCCTGGTCAGTACTTGGATGGGAGACTGCCTAGGAATACCAGGTGTTGTAAGCTTTTGCATGCAGTCACACACTTGCCAAATACTCAGTTGATGTACAAATAGTGTGTTTCTGTCAAGCGGAACAGCTTACGGCCATACCACCCTGAACACGCCCGATCTCGTCTGATCTCGGAAGCCAGCCAGAGTTGGGCCTGGTCAGTACTCGGATGGGAGACTGCCTAGGAATACCAGGTGTTGTAAGCTTTTGCACTTCTTTGCATGCAGTCACACACTTGCCAGTTACTCAGTTGATGTACAAATAGTGTGTTTGTGTCAAACTACACAGCTTACGGCCATACCACCCTGAACACGCCCGATCTCGTCTGATCTCGGAAGCCAGCCAGAGTTGGGCCTGGTCAGTACTCGGATGGAAGACTGCCTAGGAATACCAGGTGTTGTAAGCTTTTACATGCAGTCACACATTGCCAGTTACTCAGTTGATGTACAAATAGTGTGTTTGTGTCAAACTACACAGCTTACGGCCATACCACCCTGAACACGCCCGATCTCGTCTGATCTCGGAAGCCAGCCAGAGTTGGGCCTGGTCAGTACTCGGATGGGAGACTGCCTAGGAATACCAGGTGTTGTAAGCTTTTGCACTTCTTTGCATGCAGTCACACACTTGCCAGTTACTCAGTTGATGTACAAATAGTGTGTTTGTGTCAAACTACACAGCTTACGGCCATACCACCCTGAACAAGCCCGATCTCGTCTGATCTCGGAAGCCAGCCAGGGTTGGGCCTGGTCAGTACTTGGATAGGAGACTGCCTAGGAATACCAGGTGTTGTAAGCTTTTGCATGCAGTTATTCAGTTGATGTACAAATAGTGTGTTTGTATCAAACTAAACAGCTTACGGCCATACCACCCTGAACACGCCCGATCTCGTCTGATCTCGGAAGCCAGCCAGAGTTGGGCCTGGTCAGTACTCGGATGGAAGACTGCCTAGGAATACCAGGTGTTGTAAGCTTTTACATGCAGTCACACATTGCCAGTTATTCAGTTGATGTACAAATAGTGTGTTTGTGTCAAACTACACAGCTTACGGCCATACCACCCTGAACACGCCCGATCTCGTCTGATCTCGGAAGCCAGCCAGAGTTGGGCCTGGTCAGTACTCGGATGGAAGACTGCCTAGGAATACCAGGTGTTGTAAGCTTTTACATGCAGTCACACATTGCCAGTTACTCAGTTGATGTACAAATAGTGTGTTTGTGTCAAACTACACAGCTTACGGCCATACCACCCTGAACACGCCCGATCTCGTCTGATCTCGGAAGCCAGCCAGAGTTGGGCCTGGTCAGTACTCGGATGGGAGACTGCCTAGGAATACCAGGTGTTGTAAGCTTTTGCACTTCTTTGCATGCAGTCACACACTTGCCAGTTACTCAGTTGATGTACAAATAGTGTGTTTGTGTCAAACTACACAGCTTACGGCCATACCACCCTGAACAAGCCCGATCTCGTCTGATCTCGGAAGCCAGCCAGGGTTGGGCCCGGTCAGTACTTGGATAGGAGACTTCCTAGGAATACCAGGTGTTGTAAGCTTTTGCATGCAGTTACTCAGTTGATGTACAAATAGTGTGTTTGTGTCAAACTAAACAGCTTACGGCCATACCACCCTGAACACGCCCGATCTCGTCTGATCTCGGAAGCCAGCCAGAGTTGGGCCTGGTCAGTACTCGGATGGAAGACTGCCTAGGAATACCAGGTGTTGTAAGCTTTTACATGCAGTCACACATTGCCAGTTACTCAGTTGATGTGCAAATAGTGTGTTTGTGTCAAACTACACAGCTTACGGCCATACCACCCTGAACACGCCCGATCTCGTCTGATCTCAGAAGCCAGCCAGGGTTGGGCCTGGTCAGTACTCGGATGGGAGACTGCCTAGGAATACCAGGTGTTGTAAGCTTTTGCACTTCTTTGCATGCAGTCACACACTTGCCAGTTACTCAGTTGATGTACAAATAGTGTGTTTGTGTCAAACTACACAGCTTACGGCCATACCACCCTGAACACGCCCGATCTCGTCTGATCTCGGAAGCCAGCCAGAGTTGGGCCTGGTCAGTACTCGGATGGGAGACTGCCTAGGAATACCAGGTGTTGTAAGCTTTTGCATGCAGTCACACACTTGCCAGTTACTCAGTTGATGTACAAATAGTGTGTTTGTGTCAAACTACACAGCTTACGGCCATACCACCCTGAACAAGCCCGATCTCGTCTGATCTCGGAAGCCAGCCAGGGTTGGGCCTGGTCAGTACTTGGATAGGAGACTTCCTAGGAATACCAGGTGTTGTAAGCTTTTGCATGCAGTTACTCAGTTGATGTACAAATAGTGTGTTTGTGTCGAACTAAACAGCTTACGGCCATACCACCCTGAACACGCCCGATCTCGTCTGATCTCGGAAGCCAGCCAGAGTTGGGCCTGGTCAGTACTCGGATGGGAGACTGCCTAGGAATACCAGGTGTTGTAAGCTTTTGCATGCAGTCACACACTTTCCAAATACTCAGTTGATGTACAAATAGTGTGTTTGTGTCAAGCGGAACAGCTTACGGCCATACCACCCTGAACAAGCCCGATCTCGTCTGATCTCGGAAGCCAGCCAGGGTTGGGCCTGGTCAGTACTCGGATGGGAGACTGCCTAGGAATACCAGGTGTTGTAAGCTTTTGCACTTCTTTGCATGCAGTCACACACTTGCCAGTTACTCAGTTGATGTACAAATAGTGTGTTTGTGTCAAACTAAACAGCTTACGGCCATACCACCCTGAACACGCCCGATCTCGTCTGATCTCGGAAGCCAGCCAGGGTTGGGCCTGGTCAGTACTCGGATGGAAGACTGCCTAGGAATACCAGGTGTTGTAAGCTTTTGCATGCAGTCACACACTTGCCAGTTACTCAGTTGATGTACAAATAGTGTGTTTGTGTCGAACTAAACAGCTTACGGCCATACCACCCTGAACACGCCCGATCTCGTCTGATCTCGGAAGCCAGCCAGAGTTGGGCCTGGTCAGTACTCGGATGGGAGACTGCCTAGGAATACCAGGTGTTGTAAGCTTTTGCATGCAGTCACACACTTTCCAAATACTCAGTTGATGTACAAATAGTGTGTTTGTGTCAAGCGGAACAGCTTACGGCCATACCACCCTGAACAAGCCCGATCTCGTCTGATCTCGGAAGCCAGCCAGGGTTGGGCCTGGTCAGTACTCGGATGGGAGACTGCCTAGGAATACCAGGTGTTGTAAGCTTTTGCACTTCTTTGCATGCAGTCACACACTTGCCAGTTACTCAGTTGATGTACAAATAGTGTGTTTGTGTCAAACTAAACAGCTTACGGCCATACCACCCTGAACACGCCCGATCTCGTCTGATCTCGGAAGCCAGCCAGAGTTGGGCCTGGTCAGTACTCGGATGGGAGACTGCCTAGGAATACCAGGTGTTGTAAGCTTTTGCATGCAGTCACACACTTGCCAGTTACTCAGTTGATGTACAAATATTGTGTTTGTGTCAAACTAAACAGCTTACGGCCATACCACCCTGAACACGCCCGATCTCGTCTGATCTCGGAAGCCAGCCAGAGTTGGGCCTGGTCAGTACTCGGATGGGAGACTGCCTAGGAATACCAGGTGTTGTAAGCTTTTGCATGCAGTCACACACTTGCCAGTTACTCAGTTGATGTACAAATAGTGTGTTTGTGTCAAACTACACAGCTTACGGCCATACCACCCTGAACAAGCCCGATCTCGTCTGATCTCGGAAGCCAGCCAGGGTTGGGCCTGGTCAGTACTTGGATAGGAGACTTCCTAGGAATACCAGGTGTTGTAAGCTTTTGCATGCAGTTATTCAGTTGATGTACAAATAGTGTGTTTGTGTCAAACTAAACAGCTTACGGCCATACCACCCTGAACACGCCCGATCTCGTCTGATCTCGGAAGCCAGCCAGAGTTGGGCCTGGTCAGTACTCGGATGGAAGACTGCCTAGGAATACCAGGTGTTGTAAGCTTTTGCATGCAGTCACACACTTGCCAGTTACTCAGTTGATGTACAAATAGTGTGTTTGTGTCGAAATAAACAGCTTACGGCCATACCACCCTGAACACGCCCGATCTCGTCTGATCTCGGAAGCCAGCCAGAGTTGGGCCTGGTCAGTACTCGGATGGGAGACTGCCTAGGAATACCAGGTGTTGTAAGCTTTTGCATGCAGTCACACACTTTCCAAATACTCAGTTGATGTACAAATAGTGTGTTTGTGTCAAGCGGAACAGCTTACGGCCATACCACCCTGAACAAGCCCGATCTCGTCTGATCTCGGAAGCCAGCCAGGGTTGGGCCTGGTCAGTACTCGGATGGGAGACTGCCTAGGAATACCAGGTGTTGTAAGCTTTTGCACTTCTTTGCATGCAGTCACACACTTGCCAGTTACTCAGTTGATGTACAAATAGTGTGTTTGTGTCAAACTAAACAGCTTACGGCCATACCACCCTGAACACGCCCGATCTCGTCTGATCTCGGAAGCCAGCCAGAGTTGGGCCTGGTCAGTACTCGGATGGGAGACTGCCTAGGAATACCAGGTGTTGTAAGCTTTTGCATGCAGTCACACACTTGCCAGTTACTCAGTTGATGTACAAATAGTGTGTTTGTGTCAAACTACAGAGCTTACGGCCATACCACCCTGAACAAGCCCGATCTCGTCTGATCTCGGAAGCCAGCCAGGGTTGGGCCTGGTCAGTACTTGGATAGGAGACTGCCTAGGAATACCAGGTGTTGTAAGCTTTTGCATGCAGTTATTCAGTTGATGTACAAATAGTGTGTTTGTGTCAAACTAACCAGCTTACGGCCATACCACCCTGAACACGCCCGATCTCGTCTGATCTCGGAAGCCAGCCAGAGTTGGGCCTGGTCAGTACTCGGATGGAAGACTGCCTAGGAATACCAGGTGTTGTAAGCTTTTACATGCAGTCACACATTGCCAGTTACTCAGTTGATGTACAAATAGTGTGTTTGTGTCAAACTACACAGCTTACGGCCATACCACCCTGAACACGCCCGATCTCGTCTGATCTCGGAAGCCAGCCAGAGTTGGGCCTGGTCAGTACGTGGATGGGAGACTGCCTAGGAATACCAGGTGTTGTAAGCTTTTGCACTTCTTTGCATGCAGTCACACACTTGCCAGTTACTCAGTCGATGTACAAATAGTGTGTTTGTGTCAAACTGAACAGCTTACGGCCATACCACCCTGAACAAGCCCGATCTCGTCTGATTTCGAAAGCCAGCCAGGGTTGGGCCTGGTCAGTACGTGGATGGGAGACTGCCTAGGAATACCAGGTGTTGTAAGCTTTTGCACTTCTTTGCATGCAGTCACACACTTGCCAGTTACTCAGTTGATGTACAAATAGTGTGTTTGTGTCAAACTGAACAGCTTACGGCCATACCACCCTGAACAAGCCCGATCTCGTCTGATCTCGGAAGCCAGCCAGGGTTGGGCCTGGTCAGTACGTGGATGGGAGACTGCCTAGGAATACCAGGTGTTGTAAGCTTTTGCACTTCTTTGCATGCAGTCACACACTTGCCAGTTACTCAGTTGATGTACAAATAGTGTGTTTGTGTCGAACTACACAGCTTACGGCCATACCACCCTGAACACGCCCGATCTCGTCTGATCTCGGAAGCCAGCCAGAGTTGGGCCTGGTCAGTACTCGGATGGGAGACTGCCTAGGAATACCAGGTGTTGTAAGCTTTTGCATGCAGTCACACACTTGCCAGTTACTCAGTTGATGTACAAATAGTGTGTTTGTGTCAAACTACACAGCTTACGGCCATACCACCCTGAACAAGCCCGATCTCGTCTGATCTCGGAAGCCAGCCAGGGTTGGGCCTGGTCAGTACTCGGATAGGAGACTGCCTAGGAATACCAGGTGTTGTAAGCTTTTGCACTTCTTTGCATGCAGTCACACACTTGCCAGTTACTCAGTTGATGTACAAATAGTGTGTTTGTGTCAAACTACACAGCTTACGGCCATACCACCCTGAACAAGCCCGATCTCGTCTGATCTCGGAAGCCAGCCAGGGTTGGGCCTGGTCAGTACTTGGATAGGAGACTGCCTAGGAATACCAGGTGTTGTAAGCTTTTGCATGCAGTTATTCAGTTGATGTACAAATAGTGTGTTTGTGTCAAACTAAACAGCTTACGGCCATACCACCCTGAACACGCCCGATCTCGTCTGATCTCGGAAGCCAGCCAGAGTTGGGCCTGGTCAGTACTCGGATGGAAGACTGCCTAGGAATACCAGGTGTTGTAAGCTTTTACATGCAGTCACACATTGCCAGTTACTCAGTTGATGTACAAATAGTGTGTTTGTGTCAAACTACACAGCTTACGGCCATACCACCCTGAACACGCCCGATCTCGTCTGATCTCGGAAGCCAGCCAGAGTTGGGCCTGGTCAGTACGTGGATGGGAGACTGCCTAGGAATACCAGGTGTTGTAAGCTTTTGCACTTCTTTGCATGCAGTCACACACTTGCCAGTTACTCAGTTGATGTACAAATAGTGTGTTTGTGTCAAACTGAACAGCTTACGGCCATACCACCCTGAACAAGCCCGATCTCGTCTGATTTCGAAAGCCAGCCAGGGTTGGGCCTGGTCAGTACGTGGATGGGAGACTGCCTAGGAATACCAGGTGTTGTAAGCTTTTGCACTTCTTTGCATGCAGTCACACACTTGCCAGTTACTCAGTTGATGTACAAATAGTGTGTTTGTGTCAAACTGAACAGCTTACGGCCATACCACCCTGAACAAGCCCGATCTCGTCTGATCTCGGAAGCCAGCCAGGGTTGGGCCTGGTCAGTACGTGGATGGGAGACTGCCTAGGAATACCAGGTGTTGTAAGCTTTTGCACTTCTTTGCATGCAGTCACACACTTGCCAGTTACTCAGTTGATGTACAAATAGTGTGTTTGTGTCGAACTACACAGCTTACGGCCATACCACCCTGAACACGCCCGATCTCGTCTGATCTCGGAAGCCAGCCAGAGTTGGGCCTGGTCAGTACTCGGATGGGAGACTGCCTAGGAATACCAGGTGTTGTAAGCTTTTGCATGCAGTCACACACTTGCCAGTTACTCAGTTGATGTACAAATAGTGTGTTTGTGTCAAACTAAACAGCTTACGGCCATACCACCCTGAACAAGCCCGATCTCGTCTGATCTCGGAAGCCAGCCAGGGTTGGGCCTGGTCAGTACTTGGATAGGAGACTGCCTAGGAATACCAGGTGTTGTAAGCTTTTGCATGCAGTTATTCAGTTGATGTACAAATAGTGTGTTTGTGTCAAACTAAACAGCTTACGGCCATACCACCCTTAACACGCCCGATCTCGTCTGATCTCGGAAGCCAGCCAGAGTTGGGCCTGGTCAGTACTCGGATGGAAGACTGCCTAGGAATACCAGGTGTTGTAAGCTTTTACATACAGTCAGACATTGCCAGTTACTCAGTTGATGTACAAATAGTGTGTTTGTGTCAAACTACACAGCTTACGGCCATACCACCCTGAACACGCCCGATCTCGTCTGATCTCGGAAGCCAGCCAGAGTTGGGCCTGGTCAGTACTCGGATGGGAGACTGCCTAGGAATACCAGGTGTTGTAAGCTTTTGCATGCAGTCACACACTTGCCAAATACTCAGTTGATGTACAAATAGTGTGTTTGTGTCAAGCGGAACAGCTTACGGCCATACCACCCTGAACAAGCCCGATCTCGTCTGATCTCGGAAGCCAGCCAGGGTTGGGCCTGGTCAGTACTCGGATGGGAGACTGCCTAGGAATACCAGGTGTTGTAAGCTTTTGCACTTCTTTGCATGCAGTCACACACTTGCCAGTTACTCAGTTGATGTACAAATAGTGTGTTTGTGTCAAACTACACAGCTTACGGCCAAACCACCCTGAACAAGCCCGATCTCGTCTGATCTTGGAAGCCAGCCAGAGTTGGGCCTGGTCAGTACTCGGATGGGACACTGCCTAGGAATACCAGGTGTTGTAAGCTTTTGCACTTCTTTGCATGCAGTCACACACTTGCCAGTTACTCAGTTGATGTACAAATAGTGTGTTTGTGTCAAACTACAGAGCTTACGGCCATACCACCCTGAACAAGCCCGATCTCGTCTGATCTCGGAAGCCAGCCAGGGTTGGGCCTGGTCAGTACTTGGATAGGAGACTGCCTAGGAATACCAGGTGTTGTAAGCTTTTGCATGCAGTTATTCAGTTGATGTACAAATAGTGTGTTTGTGTCAAACTAACCAGCTTACGGCCATACCACCCTGAACACGCCCGATCTCGTCTGATCTCGGAAGCCAGCCAGAGTTGGGCCTGGTCAGTACTCGGATGGAAGACTGCCTAGGAATACCAGGTGTTGTAAGCTTTTACATGCAGTCACACATTGCCAGTTACTCAGTTGATGTACAAATAGTGTGTTTGTGTCAAACTACACAGCTTACGGCCATACCACCCTGAACACGCCCGATCTCGTCTGATCTCGGAAGCCAGCCAGAGTTGGGCCTGGTCAGTACGTGGATGGGAGACTGCCTAGGAATACCAGGTGTTGTAAGCTTTTGCACTTCTTTGCATGCAGTCACACACTTGCCAGTTACTCAGTTGATGTACAAATAGTGTGTTTGTGTCAAACTGAACAGCTTACGGCCATACCACCCTGAACAAGCCCGATCTCGTCTGATTTCGAAAGCCAGCCAGGGTTGGGCCTGGTCAGTACGTGGATGGGAGACTGCCTAGGAATACCAGGTGTTGTAAGCTTTTGCACTTCTTTGCATGCAGTCACACACTTGCCAGTTACTCAGTTGATGTACAAATAGTGTGTTTGTGTCAAACTGAACAGCTTACGGCCATACCACCCTGAACAAGCCCGATCTCATCTGATCTCGGAAGCCAGCCAGGGTTGGGCCTGGTCAGTACGTGGATGGGAGACTGCCTAGGAATACCAGGTGTTGTAAGCTTTTGCACTTCTTTGCATGCAGTCACACACTTGCCAGTTACTCAGTTGATGTACAAATAGTGTGTTTGTGTCGAACTACACAGCTTACGGCCATACCACCCTGAACACGCCCGATCTCGTCTGATCTCGGAAGCCAGCCAGAGTTGGGCCTGGTCAGTACTCGGATGGGAGACTGCCTAGGAATACCAGGTGTTGTAAGCTTTTGCATGCAGTCACACACTTGCCAGTTACTCAGTTGATGTACAAATAGTGTGTTTGTGTCAAACTAAACAGCTTACGGCCATACCACCCTGAACAAGCCCGATCTCGTCTGATCTCGGAAGCCAGCCAGGGTTGGGCCTGGTCAGTACTTGGATAGGAGACTGCCTAGGAATACCAGGTGTTGTAAGCTTTTGCATGCAGTTATTCAGTTGATGTACAAATAGTGTGTTTGTGTCAAACTAAACAGCTTACGGCCATACCACCCTTAACACGCCCGATCTCGTCTGATCTCGGAAGCCAGCCAGAGTTGGGCCTGGTCAGTACTCGGATGGAAGACTGCCTAGGAATACCAGGTGTTGTAAGCTTTTACATGCAGTCACACATTGCCAGTTACTCAGTTGATGTACAAATAGTGTGTTTGTGTCAAACTACACAGCTTACGGCCATACCACCCTGAACACGCCCGATCTCGTCTGATCTCGGAAGCCAGCCAGAGTTGGGCCTGGTCAGTACTCGGATGGGAGACTGCCTAGGAATACCAGGTGTTGTAAGCTTTTGCATGCAGTCACACACTTGCCAAATACTCAGTTGATGTACAAATAGTGTGTTTGTGTCAAGCGGAACAGCTTACGGCCATACCACCCTGAACAAGCCCGATCTCGTCTGATCTCGGAAGCCAGCCAGGGTTGGGCCTGGTCAGTACTCGGATGGGAGACTGCCTAGGAATACCAGGTGTTGTAAGCTTTTGCACTTCTTTGCATGCAGTCACACACTTGCCAGTTATTCAGTTGATGTACAAATAGTGTGTTTGTGTCAAACTACACAGCTTACGGCCAAACCACCCTGAACAAGCCCGATCTCGTCTGATCTTGGAAGCCAGCCAGAGTTGGGCCTGGTCAGTACTCGGATGGGACACTGCCTAGGAATACCAGGTGTTGTAAGCTTTTGCACTTCTTTGCATGCAGTCACACACTTGCCAGTTACTCAGTTGATGTACAAATAGTGTGTTTGTGTCAAACTACACAGCTTACGGCCATACCACCCTGAACAAGCCCGATCTCGTCTGATCTCGGAAGCCAGCCAGGGTTGGGCCTGGTCAGTACTTGGATAGGAGACTGCCTAGGAATACCAGGTGTTGTAAGCTTTTGCATGCAGTTATTCAGTTGATGTACAAATAGTGTGTTTGTGTCAAACTAAACAGCTTACGGCCATACCACCCTGAACACGCCCGATCTCGTCTGATCTCGGAAGCCAGCCAGAGTTGGGCCTGGTCAGTACTCGGATGGAAGACTGCCTAGGAATACCAGGTGTTGTAAGCTTTTACATGCAGTCACACATTGCCAGTTACTCAGTTGATGTACAAATAGTGTGTTTGTGTCAAACTACACAGCTTACGGCCATACCACCCTGAACACGCCCGATCTCGTCTGATCTCGGAAGCCAGCCAGAGTTGGGCCTGGTCAGTACTCGGTTGGAAGACTGCCTAGGAATACCAGGTGTTGTAAGCTTTTACATGCAGTCACACATTGCCAGTTACTCAGTTGATGTACAAATAGTGTGTTTGTGTCAAACTACACAGCTTACGGCCATACCACCCTGAACACGCCCGATCTCGTCTGATCTCGGAAGCCAGCCAGAGTTGGGCCTGGTCAGTACTCGGATGGGAGACTCCCTAGGAATACCAGGTGTTGTAAGCTTTTGCACTTCTTTGCATGCAGTCACACACTTGCCAGTTACTCAGTTGATGTACAAATAGTGTGTTTGTGTCAAACTACACAGCTTACGGCCATACCACCCTGAACAAGCCCGATCTCGTCTGATCTCGGAAGCCAGCCAGGGTTGGGCCTGGTCAGTACTTGGATAGGAGACTTCCTAGGAATACCAGGTGTTGTAAGCTTTTGCATGCAGTTACTCAGTTGATGTACAAATAGTGTGTTTGTGTCAAACTAAACAGCTTACGGCCATACCACCCTGAACACGCCCGATCTCGTCTGATCTCGGAAGCCAGCCAGAGTTGGGCCTGGTCAGTACTCGGATGGAAGACTGCCTAGGAATACCAGGTGTTGTAAGCTTTTACATGCAGTCACACATTGCCAGTTACTCAGTTGATGAACAAATAGTGTGTTTGTGTCAAACTACACAGCTTACGGCCATACCACCCTGAACACGCCCGATCTCGTCTGATCTCGGAAGCCAGCCAGAGTTGGGCCTGGTCAGTACTCGGATGGAAGACTGCCTAGGAATACCAGGTGTTGTAAGCTTTTACATGCAGTCACACATTGCCAGTTACTCAGTTGATGTACAAATAGTGTGTTTGTGTCAAACTACACAGCTTACGGCCATACCACCCTGAACACGCCCGATCTCGTCTGATCTCGGAAGCCAGCCAGAGTTGGGCCTGGTCAGTACTCGGATGGGAGACTGCCTAGGAATACCAGGTGTTGTAAGCTTTTGCACTTCTTTGCATGCAGTCACACACTTGCCAGTTACTCAGTTGATGTACAAATAGTGTGTTTGTGTCAAACTACACAGCTTACGGCCATACCACCCTGAACAAGCCCGATCTCGTCTGATCTCGGAAGCCAGCCAGGGTTGGGCCTGGTCAGTACTTGGATAGGAGACTTCCTAGGAATACCAGGTGTTGTAAGCTTTTGCATGCAGTTACTCAGTTGATGTACAAATAGTGTGTTTGTGTCAAACTAAACAGCTTACGGCCATACCACCCTGAACACGCCTGATCTCGTCTGATCTCGGAAGCCAGCCAGAGTTGGGCCTGGTCAGTACTCGGATGGGAGACTGCCTAGGAATACCAGGTGTTGTAAGCATTTGCATGCAGTCACACACTTGCCAAATACTCAGTTGATGTACAAATAGTGTGTTTGTGTTAAACTACACAGCTTACGGCCATACCACCCTGAACACGCCCGATCTCGTCTGATCTCGGAAGCCAGCCAGAGTTGGGCCTGGTCAGTACTCGGATGGGAGACTGCCTAGGAATACCAGGTGTTGTAAGCTTTTGCACTTCTTTGCATGCAGTCACACACTTGCCAGTTACTCAGTTGATGTACAAATAGTGTGTTTGTGTCAAACTGAACAGCTTACGGCCATACCACCCTGAACAAGCCCGATCTCGTCTGATCTCGGAAGCCAGCCAGGGTTGGGCCTGGTCAGTACTTGGATAGGAGACTGCCTAGGAATACC
>CM035783.1:47475280-47480280 GCA_020466265.1 Siphamia tubifer
CCCTGAACACGCCAGATCTCGTCTGATCTCGGAAGCCAGCCAGAGTTGGGCCTGGTCAGTACTCGGATGGGAGACTGCCTAGGAATACCAGGTGTTGTAAGCTTTTGCACTTCTTTGCATGCAGTCACACACTTGCCAGTTACTCAGTTGATGTACAAATAGTGTGTTTGTGTCAAACTGAACAGCTTACGGCCATACCACCCTGAACAAGCCCGATCTCGTCTGATTTCGAAAGCCAGCCAGGGTTGGGCCTGGTCAGTACGTGGATGGGAGACTGCCTAGGAATACCAGGTGTTGTAAGCTTTTGCACTTCTTTGCATGCAGTCACACACTTGCCAGTTACTCAGTTGATGTACAAATAGTGTGTTTGTGTCAAACTGAACAGCTTACGGCCATACCACCCTGAACAAGCCCGATCTCGTCTGATCTCGGAAGCCAGCCAGGGTTGGGCCTGGTCAGTACGTGGATGGGAGACTGCCTAGGAATACCAGGTGTTGTAAGCTTTTGCACTTCTTTGCATGCAGTCACACACTTGCCAGTTACTCAGTTGATGTACAAATAGTGTGTTTGTGTCGAACTACACAGCTTACGGCCATACCACCCTGAACACGCCCGATCTCGTCTGATCTCGGAAGCCAGCCAGAGTTGGGCCTGGTCAGTACTCGGATGGGAGACTGCCTAGGAATACCAGGTGTTGTAAGCTTTTGCATGCAGTCACACACTTGCCAGTTACTCAGTTGATGTACAAATAGTGTGTTTGTGTCAAACTACACAGCTTACGGCCATACCACCCTGAACAAGCCCGATCTCGTCTGATCTCGGAAGCCAGCCAGGGTTGGGCCTGGTCAGTACTTGGATAGGAGACTTCCTAGGAATACCAGGTGTTGTAAGCTTTTGCATGCAGTTACTCAGTTGATGTACAAATAGTGTGTTTGTGTCAAACTAAACAGCTTACGGCCATACCACCCTGAACACGCCTGATCTCGTCTGATCTCGGAAGCCAGCCAGAGTTGGGCCTGGTCAGTACTCGGATGGGAGACTGCCTAGGAATACCAGGTGTTGTAAGCATTTGCATGCAGTCACACACTTGCCAAATACTCAGTTGATGTACAAATAGTGTGTTTGTGTCAAGCAGAACAGCTTACGGCCATACCACCCTGAACAAGCCCGATCTCGTCTGATCTCGGAAGCCAGCCAGGGTTGGGCCTGGTCAGTACTCGGATGGGAGACTGCCTAGGAATACCAGGTGTTGTAAGCTTTTGCACTTCTTTGCATGCAGTCACACACTTGCCAGTTACTCAGTTGATGTACAAATAGTGTGTTTGTGTTAAACTACACAGCTTACGGTCATACCACCCTGAACACGCCCGATCTCGTCTGATCTCGGAAGCCAGCCAGAGTTGGGCCTGGTCAGTACTCGGATGGGAGACTGCCTAGGAATACCAGGTGTTGTAAGCTTTTGCACTTCTTTGCATGCAGTCACACACTTGCCAGTTACTCAGTTGATGTACAAATAGTGTGTTTGTGTCAAACTACACAGCTTACGGCCATACCACCCTGAACAAGCCCGATCTCGTCTGATCTCGGAAGCCAGCCAGGGTTGGGCCTGGTCAGTACTTGGATAGGAGACTGCCTAGGAATACCAGGTGTTGTAAGCTTTTGCATGCAGTTACTCAGTTGATGTACAAATAGTGTGTTTGTGTCAAACTAAACAGCTTACAACCATACCACCCTGAACACGCCCGATCTCGTCTGATCTCGGAAGCCAGCCAGGGTTGGGCCTGGTCAGTACTCGGATGGGAGACTGCCTAGGAATACCAGGTGTTGTAAGCTTTTGCACTTCTTTGCATGCAGTCACACACTTGCCAGTTACTCAGTTGATGTACAAATAGTGTGTTTGTGTCAAACTGAACAGCTTACGGCCATACCACCCTGAACAAGCCCGATCTCGTCTGTTCTCGGAAGCCAGCCAGGGTTGGGCCTGGTCAGTACGTGGATGGGAGACTGCCTAGGAATACCAGGTGTTGTAAGCTTTTGCACTTCTTTGCATGCAGTCACACACTTGCCAGTTACTCAGTTGATGTACAAATAGTGTGTTTGTGTCAAACTAAACAGCTTACGGCCATACCACCCTGAACACGCCCGATCTCGTCTGATCTCGGAAGCCAGCCAGAGTTGGGCCTGGTCAGTACTCGGATGGGAGACTGCCTAGGAATACCAGGTGTTGTAAGCTTTTGCATGCAGTCACACACTTGCCAGTTACTCAGTTGATGTACAAATAGTGTGTTTGTGTCAAACTAAACAGCTTACGGCCATACCACCCTGAACACGCCCGATCTCGTCTGATCTCGGAAGCCAGCCAGCGTTGGGCCTGGTCAGTACTCGGATGGGAGACTGCCTAGGAATACCAGGTGTTGTAAGCTTTTGCATGCAGTCACACACTTGCCAAATACTCAGTTTATGTACAAATAGTGTGTTTGTGTCAAGCGGAACAGCTTACGGCCATACCACCCTGAACAAGCCCGATCTCGTCTGATCTCGGAAGCCAGCAAGAGTTGGGCCTGGTCAGTACTCGGATGGGAGACTGCCTAGGAATACCAGGTGTTGTAAGCTTTTGCACTTCTTTGCATGCAGTCACACACTTGCCAGTTACTCAGTTGATGTACAAATAGTGTGTTTGTGTCAAACTACACAGCTTACGGCCATACCACCCTGAACAAGCCCGATCTCGTCTGATCTCGGAAGCCAGCCAGGGTTGGGCTTGGTCAGTACTTGGATAGGAGACTGCCTAGGAATACCAGGTGTTGTAAGCTTTTGCATGCAGTTACTCAGTTGATGTACAAATAGTGTGTTTGTGTCGAACTACACAGCTTACGGCCATACCACCCTGAACACGCCCGATCTCGTCTGATCTCGGAAGCCAGCCAGAGTTGGGCCTGGTCAGTACTCGGATGGGAGACTGCCTAGGAATACCAGGTGTTGTAAGCTTTTGCATGCAGTCACACACTTGCCAGTTACTCAGTTGATGTACAAATAGTGTGTTTGTGTCAAACTAAACAGCTTACGGCCATACCACCCTGAACAAGCCCGATCTCGTCTGATCTCGGAAGCCAGCCAGGGTTGGGCCTAGTCAGTACTTGGATAGGAGACTGCCTAGGAATACCAGGTGTTGTAAGCTTTTGCATGCAGTTATTCAGTTGATGTACAAATAGTGTGTTTGTGTCAAACTAAACAGCTTACGGCCATACCACCCTTAACACGCCCGATCTCGTCTGATCTCGGAAGCCAGCCAGAGTTGGGCCTGGTCAGTACTCGGATGGAAGACTGCCTAGGAATACCAGGTGTTGTAAGCTTTTACATGCAGTCACACATTGCCAGTTACTCAGTTGATGTACAAATAGTGTGTTTGTGTCAAACTACACAGCTTACGGCCATACCACCCTGAACACGCCCGATCTCGGAAGCCAGCCAGAGTTGGGCCTGGTCAGTACTCGGATGGGAGACTGCCTAGGAATACCAGGTGTTGTAAGCTTTTGCATGCAGTCACACACTTGCCAAATACTCAGTTGATGTACAAATAGTGTGTTTGTGTCAAGCGGAACAGCTTACGGCCATACCACCCTGAACAAGCCCGATCTCGTCTGATCTCGGAAGCCAGCCAGGGTTGGGCCTGGTCAGTACTCGGATGGGAGACTGCCTAGGAATACCAGGTGTTGTAAGCTTTTGCACTTCTTTGCATGCAGTCACACACTTGCCAGTTACTCAGTTGATGTACAAATAGTGTGTTTGTGTCAAACTACACAGCTTACGGCCAAACCACCCTGAACAAGCCCGATCTCGTCTGATCTTGGAAGCCAGCCAGAGTTGGGCCTGGTCAGTACTCGGATGGGACACTGCCTAGGAATACCAGGTGTTGTAAGCTTTTGCACTTCTTTGCATGCAGTCACACACTTGCCAGTTACTCAGTTGATGTACAAATAGTGTGTTTGTGTCAAACTACACAGCTTACGGCCATACCACCCTGAACAAGCCCGATCTCGTCTGATCTCGGAAGCCAGCCAGGGTTGGGCCTGGTCAGTACTTGGATAGGAGACTGCCTAGGAATACCAGGTGTTGTAAGCTTTTGCATGCAGTTATTCAGTTGATGTACAAATAGTGTGTTTGTGTCAAACTAAACAGCTTACGGCCATACCACCCTGAACACGCCCGATCTCGTCTGATCTCGGAAGCCAGCCAGAGTTGGGCCTGGTCAGTACTCGGATGGAAGACTGCCTAGGAATACCAGGTGTTGTAAGCTTTTACATGCAGTCACACATTGCCAGTTACTCAGTTGATGTACAAATAGTGTGTTTGTGTCAAACTACACAGCTTACGGCCATACCACCCTGAACAAGCCCGATCTCGTCTGATCTCGGAAGCCAGCCAGAGTTGGGCCTGGTCAGTACTCGGATGGAAGACTGCCTAGGAATACCAGGTGTTGTAAGCTTTTACATGCAGTCACACATTGCCAGTTACTCAGTTGATGTACAAATAGTGTGTTTGTGTCAAACTACACAGCTTACGGCCATACCACCCTGAACACGCCCGATCTCGTCTGATCTCGGAAGCCAGCCAGAGTTGGGCCTGGTCAGTACTCGGATGGGAGACTCCCTAGGAATACCAGGTGTTGTAAGCTTTTGCACTTCTTTGCATGCAGTCACACACTTGCCAGTTACTCAGTTGATGTACAAATAGTGTGTTTGTGTCAAACTACACAGCTTACGGCCATACCACCCTGAACAAGCCCGATCTCGTCTGATCTCGGAAGCCAGCCAGGGTTGGGCCTGGTCAGTACTTGGATAGGAGACTTCCTAGGAATACCAGGTGTTGTAAGCTTTTGCATGCAGTTACTCAGTTGATGTACAAATAGTGTGTTTGTGTCAAACTAAACAGCTTACGGCCATACCACCCTGAACACGCCCGATCTCGTCTGATCTCGGAAGCCAGCCAGAGTTGGGCCT
>CM035783.1:47485280-47495280 GCA_020466265.1 Siphamia tubifer
AGGAATACCAGGTGTTGTAAGCTTTTGCACTTCTTTGCATGCAGTCACACACTTGCCAGTTACTCAGTTGATGTACAAATAGTGTGTTTGTGTCAAACTGAACAGCTTACGGCCATACCACCCTGAACAAGCCCGATCTCGTCTGATCTCGGAAGCCAGCCAGGGTTGGGCCTGGTCAGTACTTGGATAGGAGACTGCCTAGGAATACCAGGTGTTGTAAGCTTTTGCATGCAGTTATTCAGTTGATGTACAAATAGTGTGTTTGTGTCAAACTAAACAGCTTACGGCCATACCACCCTGAACACGCCCGATCTCGTCTGATCTCGGAAGCCAGCCAGAGTTGGGCCTGGTCAGTACTCGGATGGAAGACTGCCTAGGAATACCAGGTGTTGTAAGCTTTTACATGCAGTCACACATTGCCAGTTACTCAGTTGATGTACAAATAGTTTGTTTGTGTCAAACTACACAGCTTACGGCCATACCACCCTGAACACGCCCGATCTCGTCTGATCTCGGAAGCCAGCCAGAGTTGGGCCTGGTCAGTACTCGGATGGGAGACTGCCTAGGAATACCAGGTGTTGTAAGCTTTTGCACTTCTTTGCATGCAGTCATACACTTGCCAGTTACTCAGTTGATGTACAAATAGTGTGTTTGTGTCAAACTGAACAGCTTACGGCCATACCACCCTGAAAGAGCCCGATCTCGTCTGATCTCGGAAGCCAGCCAGGGTTGGGCCTGGTCAGTACTCGGATGGGAGACTGCCTAGGAATACCAGGTGTTGTAAGCTTTTGCACTTCTTTGCATGCAGTCACACACTTGCCAGTTACTCAGTTGATGTACAAATAGTGTGTTTGTGTCAAACTACACAGCTTACGGCCATACCACCCTGAACAAGCCCGATCTCGTCTGATCTCGGAAGCCAGCCAGAGTTGGGCCTGGTCAGTACTCGGATGGGAGACTGCCTAGGAATACCAGTTGTTGTAAGCTTTTGCACTTCTTTGCATGCAGTCACACACTTGCCAGTTACTCAGTTGATGTACAAATAGTGTGTTTGTGTCAAACTACACAGCTTACGGCCATACCACCCTGAACAAGCCCGATCTCGTCTGATCTCGGGAAGCCAGCCAGGGTTGGACCTGGTCAGTACTTGGATAGGAGACTGCCTAGGAATACCAGGTGTTGTAAGCTTTTGCATGCAGTTACTCAGTTGATTTACAAATAGTGTGTTTGTGTCAAACTAAACAGCTTACGGCCATACCACCCTGAACTCGCCCGATCTCGTCTGATCTCGGAAGCCAGCCAGAGTTGGGCCTGGTCAGTACTCGGATGGAAGACTGCCTAGGAATACCAGGTGTTGTAAGCTTTTACATGCAGTCACACGTTGCCAGTTACTCAGTTGATGTACAAATAGTGTGTTTGTGTCAAACTAAACAGCTTACGGCCATACCACCCTGAACAAGCCCGATCTCGTCTGATCTTGGAAGCCAGCCAGGGTTGGGCCTGGTCAGTACTTGGATGGGAGACTGCCTAGGAATACCAGGTGTTGCAAGCTTTTGCATGCAGTCACACACTTGCCAGTTACTCAGTTGATGTACAAATAGTGTGTTTGTGTCAAACTGAACAGCTTACGGCCATACCACCCTGAACAAGCCCGATCTCGTCTGATCTCGGAAGCCAGCCAGGGTTGGGCCTGGTCAGTACTCGGATGGGAGACTGCCTAGGAATACCAGGTGTTGTAAGCTTTTGCACTTCTTTGCATGCAGTCACACACTTGCCAGTTACTCAGTTGATGTACAAATAGTGTGTTTGTGTCAAACTACACAGCTTACGGCCATACCACCCTGAACACGCCCGATCTCGTCTGATCTCGGAAGCCAGCCAGAGTTGGGCCTGGTCAGTACTCGGATTAGAGACTGCCTAGGAATACCAGGTGTTGTAAGCTTTTGCACTTCTTTGCATGCAGTCACACACTTGCCAGTTACTCAGTTGATGTACAAATAGTGTGTTTGTGTCAAACTACACAGCTTACGGCCATACCACCCTGAACAAGGCCGATCTCGTCTGATCTCGGAAGCCAGCCAGGGTTGGGCCTGGTCAGTACTTGGATAGGAGACTGCCTAGGAATACCAGGTGTTGTAAGCTTTTGCATGCAGTTACTCAGTTGATGTACAAATAGTGTGTTTGTGTCAAACTACACAGCTTACGGCCATACCACCCTGAACACGCCCGATCTTGTCTGATCTCGGAAGCCAGCCAGAGTTGGGCCTGGTCAGTACTCGGATGGAAGACTGCCTAGGAATACCAGGTGTTGTAAGCTTTTACATGCAGTCACACATTGCCAGTTACTCAGTTGATGTACAAATAGTGTGTTTGTGTCGAACTACACAGCTTACGGCCATACCACCCTGAACACGCCCGATCTCGTCTGATCTCGGAAGCCAGCCAGAGTTGGGCCTGGTCAGTACTCGGATGGGAGACTGCCTAGGAATACCAGGTGTTGTAAGCTTTTGCATGCAGTCACACACTTGCCAGTTACTCAGTTGATGTACAAATAGTGTGTTTGTGTCGAACTAAACAGCTTACGGCCATACCACCCTGAACACGCCCGATCTCGTCTGATCTCGGAAGCCAGCCAGAGTTGGGCCTGGTCAGTACTCGGATGGGAGACTGCCTAGGAATACCAGGTGTTGTAAGCTTTTGCATGCAGTCACACACTTGCCAAATACTCAGTTGATGTACAAATAGTGTGTTTGTGTCAAACTACACACCTTACGGCCATACCACCCTGAACAAGCCCGATCTCGTCTGATCTCGGAAGCCAGCCAGGGTTGGGCCTGGTCAGTACTTGGATAGGAGACTGCCTAGGAATACCAGGTGTTGTAAGCTTTTGCATGCAGTTACTCAGTTGATGTACAAATAGTGTGTTTGTGTCAAACTAAACAGCTTACGGCCATACCACCCTGAACACGCCCGATCTCGTCTGATCTCGGAAGCCAGCCAGAGTTGGGCCTGGTCAGTACTCGGATGGGAGACTGCCTAGGAATACCAGGTGTTGTACGCTTTTGCATGCAGTCACACACTTGCCAAATACTCAGTTGATGTACAAATAGTGTGTTTGTGTCAAGCGGAACAGCTTACGGCCATACCACCCTGAACAAGCCCGATCTCGTCTGATCTCGGAAGCCAGCCAGGGTTGGGCCTGGTCAGTACTCGGATGGGAGACTGCCTAGGAATACCAGGTGTTGTAAGCTTTTGCACTTCTTTGCATGCAGTCACACACTTGCCAGTTACTCAGTTGATGTACAAATAGTGTGTTTGTGTCAAACTACACAGCTTACGGCCATACCACCCTGAACAAGCCCGATCTCGTCTGATCTCGGAAGCCAGCCAGAGTTGGGCCTGGTCAGTACTCGGATGGGAGACTGCCTAGGAATACCAGGTGTTGTAAGCTTTTGCACTTCTTTGCATGCAGTCACACGCTTGCCAGTTACTCAGTTGATGTACAAATAGTGTGTTTGTGTCAAACTACACAGCTTACGGCCATACCACCCTGAACAAGCCCGATCTCGTCCGATCTCGGAAGCCAGCCAGGGTTGGGCCTGGTCAGTACTTGGATAGGAGACTGCCTAGGAATACCAGGTGTTGTAAGCTTTTGCATGCAGTTACTCAGTGGATGTACAAATAGTGTGTTTGTGTCAAACTAAACAGCTTACGGCCATACCACCCTGAACACGCCCGATCTCGTCTGATCTCGGAAGCCAGCCAGAGTTGGGCCTGGTCAGTACTCGGATGGGAGACTGCCTAGGAATACCAGGTGTTGTAAGCTTTTGCACTTCTTTGCATGCAGTCACACACTTGCCAGTTACTCAGTTGATGTACAAATAGTGTGTTTGTGTCAAACTACACAGCTTACGGCCATACCACCCTGAACACGCCCGATCTCGTCTGATCTCGGAAGCCAGCCAGAGTTGGGCCTGGTCAGTACTCGGATGGGAGACTGCCTAGGAATACCAGTTGTTGTAAGCTTTTGCACTTCTTTGCATGCAGTCACACACTTGCCAGTTACTCAGTTGATGTACAAATAGTGTGTTTGTGTCAAACTACACAGCTTACGGCCATACCACCCTGAACAAGCCCGATCTCGTCTGATCTCGGAAGCCAGCCAGGGTTGGACCTGGTCAGTACTTGGATAGGAGACTGCCTAGGAATACCAGGTGTTGTAAGCTTTTGCATGCAGTTACTCAGTTGATTTACAAATAGTGTGTTTGTGTCAAACTAAACAGCTTACGGCCATACCACCCTGAACACGCCCGATCTCGTCTGATCTCGGAAGCCAGCCAGAGTTGGGCCTGGTCAGTACTCGGATGGAAGACTGCCTAGGAATACCAGGTGTTGTAAGCTTTTACATGCAGTCACACATTGCCAGTTACTCAGTTGATGTACAAATAGTGTGTTTGTGTCAAACTAAACAGCTTACGGCCATACCACCCTGAACAAGCCCGATCTCGTCTGATCTCGGAAGCCAGCCAGGGTTGGGCCTGGTCAGTACTTGGATAGGAGACTGCCTAGGAATACCAGGTGTTGTAAGCTTTTGCATGCAGTTACTCAGTTGATGTACAAATAGTGTGTTTGTGTCAAACTAAACAGCTTACGGCCATACCACCCTGAACACGCCCGATCTCGTCTGATCTCGGAAGCCAGCCAGAGTTGGGCCTGGTCAGTACTCGGATGGGAGACTGCCTAGGAATACCAGGTGTTGTACGCTTTTGCATGCAGTCACACACTTGCCAAATACTCAGTTGATGTACAAATAGTGTGTTTGTGTCAAGCGGAACAGCTTACGGCCATACCACCCTGAACAAGCCCGATCTCGTCTGATCTCGGAAGCCAGCCAGGGTTGGGCCTGGTCAGTACTCGGATGGGAGACTGCCTAGGAATACCAGGTGTTGTAAGCTTTTGCACTTCTTTGCATGCAGTCACACACTTGCCAGTTACTCAGTTGATGTACAAATAGTGTGTTTGTGTCAAACTACACAGCTTACGGCCATACCACCCTGAACAAGCCCGATCTCGTCTGATCTCGGAAGCCAGCCAGAGTTGGCCCTGGTCAGTACTCGGATGGGAGACTGCCTAGGAATACCAGGTGTTGTAAGCTTTTGCACTTCTTTGCATGCAGTCACACACTTGCCAAATACTCAGTTGATGTACAAATAGTGTGTTTGTGTCAAGCGGAACAGCTTACGGCCATACCACCCTGAACAAGCCCGATCTCGTCTGATCTCGGAAGCCAGCCAGGGTTGGGCCTGGTCAGTACTCGGATGGGAGACTGCCTAGGAATACCAGGTGTTGTAAGCTTTTGCACTTCTTTGCATGCAGTCACACACTTGCCAGTTACTCAGTTGATGTACAAATAGTGTGTTTGTGTCAAACTACACAGCTTACGGCCATACCACCCTGAACAAGCCCGATCTCGTCTGATCTCGGAAGCCAGCCAGAGTTGGGCCTGGTCAGTACTCGGATGGGAGACTGCCTAGGAATACCAGGTGTTGTAAGCTTTTGCATGCAGTCACACACTTGCCAGTTACTCAGTTGATGTACAAATAGTGTGTTTGTGTCGAGCTAAACAGCTTACGGCCATACCACCCTGAACACGCCCGATCTCGTCTGATCTCGGTAGCCAGCCAGAGTTGGTCCTGGTCAGCACTCGGATGGGAGACTGCCTAGGAATACCAGGTGTTGTAAGCTTTTGCACTTCTTTGCATGCAGTCACACACTTGCCAGTTACTCAGTTGATGTACAAATAGTGTGTTTGTGTCAAACTACACAGCTTACGGCCATACCACCCTGAACACGCCCGATCTTGTCTGATCTCGGAAGCCAGCCAGAGTTGGGCCTGGTCAGTACTCGGATGGAAGACTGCCTAGGAATACCAGGTGTGGTAAGCTTTTACATGCAGTCACACATTGCCAGTTACTCAGTTGATGTACAAATAGTGTGTTTGTGTCGAACTACACAGCTTACGGCCATACCACCCTGAACACGCCCGATCTCGTCTGATCTCGGAAGCCAGCCAGAGTTGGGCCTGGTCAGTACTCAGATGGGAGCCTGCCTAGGAATACCAGGTGTTGTAAGCTTTTGCATGCAGTCACACACTTGCCAGTTACTCAGTTGATGTACAAATAGTGTGTTTGTGTCAAACTAAACAGCTTACGGCCATACCACCCTGAACACGCCCGATCTCGTCTGATCTCGGAAGCCAGCCAGAGTTGGGCCTGGTCAGTACTCGGATGGGAGACTGCCTAGGAATACCAGGTGTTGTAAGCTTTTGCATGCAGTCACACACTTGCCAAATACTCAGTTGATGTACAAATAGTGTGTTTGTGTCAAACTACACAGCTTACGGCCATACCACCCTGAACAAGCCCGATCTCGTCTGATCTCGGAAGCCAGCCAGGGTTGGGCCTGGTCAGTACTTGGATAGGAGACTGCCTAGGAATACCAGGTGTTGTAAGCTTTTGCATGCAGTTACTCAGTTGATGTACAAATAGTGTGTTTGTGTCAAACTAAACAGCTTACGGCCATACCACCCTGAACACGCCCGATCTCGTCTGATCTCGGAAGCCAGCCAGAGTTGGGCCTGGTCAGTACTCGGATGGGAGACTGCCTAGGAATATCAGGTGTTGTACGCTTTTGCATGCAGTCACACACTTGCCAAATACTCAGTTGATGTACAAATAGTGTGTTTGTGTCAAGCGGAGCAGCTTACGGCCATACCACCCTGAACACGCCCGATCTCGTCTGATCTCGGTAGCCAGCCAGAGTTGGGCCTGGTCAGTACTCGGATGGGAGACTGCCTAGGAATACCAGGTGTTGTAAGCTTTTGCACTTCTTTGCATGCAGTCACACACTTGCCAGTTACTCAGTTGATGTACAAATAGTGTGTTTGTGTCAAACTACACAGATTACGGCCATACCACCCTGAACACGCCCGATCTTGTCTGATCTCGGAAGCCAGCCAGAGTTGGGCCTGGTCAGTACTCGGATGGAAGACTGCCTAGGAATACCAGGTGTGGTAAGCTTTTACATGCAGTCACACATTGCCAGTTACTCAGTTGATGTACAAATAGTGTGTTTGTGTCGAACTACACAGCTTACGGCCATACCACCCTGAACACGCCCGATCTCGTCTGATCTCGGAAGCCAGCCATAGTTGGGCCTGGTCAGTACTCGGATGGGAGACTGTCTAGGAATACCAGGTGTTGTAAGCTTTTGCATGCAGTCACACATTGCCAGTTACTCAGTTGATGTACAAATAGTGTGTTTGTGTCGAACTACACAGCTTACGGCCATACCACCCTGAACAAGGCCGATCTCGTCTGATCTCGGAAGCCAGCCAGAGTTGGGCCTGGTCAGTACTCGGATGGGAGACTGCCTAGGAATACCAGGTGTTGTAAGCTTTTGCACTTCTTTGCATGCAGTCACACACTTGCCAGTTACTCAGTTGATGTACAAATAGTGTGTTTGTGTCAAACTACACAGCTTACGGCCATACCACCCTGAACAAGCCCGATCTCGTCTGATCTCGGAAGCCAGCCAGGGTTGGACCTGGTCAGTACTCGGATAGGAGACTGCCTAGGAATACCAGGTGTTGTAAGCTTTTGCATGCAGTTACTCAGTTGATTTACAAATAGTGTGTTTGTGTCAAACTAAACAGCTTACGGCCATACCACCCTGAACACGCCCGATCTCGTCTGATCTCGGAAGCCAGCCAGAGTTGGGCCTGGTCAGTACTCGGATGGAAGACTGCCTAGGAATACCAGGTGTTGTAAGCTTTTACATGCAGTCACACATTGCCAGTTACTCAGTTGATGTACAAATAGTGTGTTTGTGTCAAACTAAACAGCTTACGGCCATACCACCCTGAACAAGCCCGATCTCGTCTGATCTCGGAAGCCAGCCAGGGTTGGGCCTGGTCAGTGCTCGGATGGGAGACTGCCTAGGAATACCAGGTGTTGCAAGCTTTTGCATGCAGTCACACACTTGCCAGTTACTCAGTTGATGTACAAATAGTGTGTTTGTGTCAAACTGAACAGCTTACGGCCATACCACCCTGAACAAGCCCGATCTCGTCTGATCTCGGAAGCCAGCCAGGGTTGGGCCTGGTCAGTACTCGGATGGGAGACTGCCTAGGAATACCAGGTGTTGTAAGCTTTTGCACTTCTTTGCATGCAGTCACACACTTGCCAGTTACTCAGTTGATGTACAAATAGTGTGTTCGTGTCAAACTACACAGCTTACGGCCATACCACCCTGAACACGCCCGATCTCGTCTGATCTCGGAAGCCAGCCAGAGTTGGGCCTGGTCAGTACTCGGATGGGAGACTGCCTAGGAATACCAGGTGTTGTAAGCTTTTGCACTTCTTTGCATGCAGTCACACACTTGCCAGTTACTCAGTTGATGTACAAATAGTGTGTTTGTGTCAAACTACACAGCTTACGGCCATACCACCCTGAACAAGGCCGATCTCGTCTGATCTCGGAAGCCAGCCAGGGTTGGGCCTGGTCAGTACTTGGATAGGAGACTGCCTAGGAATACCAGGTGTTGTAAGCTTTTGCATGCAGTTACTCAGTTGATGTACAAATAGTGTGTTTGTGTCAAACTACACAGCTTACGGCCATACCACCCTGAACACGCCCGATCTTGTCTGATCTCGGAAGCCAGCCAGAGTTGGGCCTGGTCAGTACTCGGATGGGAGACTGCCTAGGAATACCAGGTGTTGTAAGCTTTTGCACTTCTTTGCATGCAGTCACACACTTGCCAGTTACTCAGTTGATGTACAAATAGTGTGTTTGTGTCAAACTAAACAGCTTATGGCCATACCACCCTGAACACGCCCGATCTCGTCTGATCTCGGAAGCCAGCCAGAGTTGGGCCTGGTCAGTCCTCGGATGGGAGACTGCCTAGGAATACCAGGTGTTGTAAGCTTTTGCATGCAGTCACACACTTGCCAGTTACTCAGTTGATGTACAAATAGTGTGTTTGTGTCAAACTGAACAGCTTACGGCCATACCACCCTGAACAAGCCCGATCTCGTCTGATCTCGGAAGCCAGCCAGGGTTGGGCCTGGTCAGTACTTGGATAGGAGACTGCCTAGGAATACCAGGTGTTGTACGCTTTTGCATGCAGTTATTCAGTTGATGTACAAATAGTGTGTTTGTGTCAAACTAAACAGCTTACGGCCATACCACCCTGAACACGCCTGATCTCATCTGATCTCGGAAGCCAGCCAGAGTTGGGCCTGGTCAGTACTTGGATGGAAGACTGCCTAGGAATACCAGGTGTTGTAAGCTTTTACATGCAGTCACACATTGCCAGTTACTCAGTTGATGTACAAATAGTGTGTTTGTGTCGAACTACACAGCTTACGGCCATACCACCCTGAACAAGCCCGATCTCGTCTGATCTCGGAAGCCAGCCAGGGTTGGGCCTGGTCAGTACTTGGATGGGAGACTGCCTAGGAATACCAGGTGTTGTAAGCTTTTGCATGCAGTCACACACTTGCCAGTTACTCAGTTGATGTACAAATAGTGTGTTTGTGTCAAACTACACAGCTTACGGCCATACCACCCTGAACACGCCCGATCTCGTCTGATCTCGGAAGCCAGCCAGAGTTGGGCCTGGTCAGTACTCGGATGGGAGACTGCCTAGGAATACCAGGTGTTGTAAGCTTTTGCACTTCTTTGCATGCAGTCACACACTTGCCAGTTACTCAGTTGATGTCCAAATAGTGTGTTTGTGTCGAACTACACAGCTTACGGCCATACCACCCTGAACACGCCTGATCTCGTCTGATCTCGGAAGCCAGCCAGAGTTGGGCTTGGTCAGTACTCGGATGGGAGACTGCCTAGGAATACCAGGTGTTGTAAGCTTTTGCATGCAGTCACACACTTGCCAGTTACTCAGTTGATGTACAAATAGTGTGTTTGTGTCAAACTAAAC
>CM035783.1:47500280-47507780 GCA_020466265.1 Siphamia tubifer
TGCCTAGGAATACCAGGTGTTGTAAGCTTTTGCATGCAGTCACACACTTGCCAGTTACTCAGTTGATGTACAAATAGTGTGTTTGTGTCAAACTAAACAGCTTACGGCCATACCACCCTGAACACGCCCGATCTCGTCTGATCTCGGAAGCCAGCCAGAGTTGGGCCTGGTCAGTACTCGGATGGGAGACTGCCTAGGAATACCAGGTGTTGTAAGCTTTTGCATGCAGTCACACACTTGCCAAATACTCAGTTGATGTACAAATAGTGTGTTTGTGTCAAGCGGAAAAGCTTACGGCCATACCACCCTGAACAAGCCCGATCTCGTCTGATCTCGGAAGCCAGCCAGGGTTGGGCCTGGTCAGTACTTGGATGGTAGACTGCCTAGGAATACCAGGTGTTGTAAGCTTTTGCATGCAGTCACACACTTGCCAGTTACTCAGTTGATGTACAAATAGTGTGTTTGTGTGAAACTGAACAGCTTACGGCCATACCACCCTGAACAAGCCCGATCTCGTCTGATCTCGGAAGCCAGCCAGGGTTGGGCCTGGTCAGTACGTGGATGGGAGACTGCCTAGGAATACCAGGTGTTGTAAGCTTTTGCACTTCTTTGCATGCAGTCACACACTTGCCAGTTACTCAGTTGATGTACAAATAGTGTGTTTGTGTCGAACTACACAGCTTACGGCCATACCACCCTGAACACGCCTGATCTCGTCTGATCTCGGAAGCCAGACAGAGTTGGGCTTGGTCAGTACTCGGATGGGAGACTGCCTAGGAATACCAGGTGTTGTAAGCTTTTGCATGCAGTCACACACTTGCCAGTTACTCAGTTGATGTACAAATAGTGTGTTTGTGTCAAACTACACAGCTTACGGCCATACCACCCTGAACAAGCCCGATCTCGTCTGATCTCGGAAGCCAGCCAGGGTTGGGCCTGGTCAGTACTTGGATAGGAGACTGCCTAGGAATACCAGGTGTTGTAAGCTTTTGCATGCAGTTACTCAGTTGATGTACAAATAGTGTGTTTGTGTCAAACTAAACAGCTTACGGCCATACCACCCTGAACACGCCCGATCTCGTCTGATCTCGGAAGCCAGCCAGGGTTTGGCCTGGTCAGTACTCGGATGGGAGACTGCCTAGGAATACCAGGTGTTGTAAGGTTTTGCACTTCTTTGCATGCAGTCACACACTTGCCAGTTACTCAGTTGATGTACAAATAGTGTGTTTAAGTCAAACTAAACAGCTTACGGCCATACCACCCTGAACACGCCCGATCTCGTCTGATCTCGGAAGCCAGCCAGAGTTGGGCCTGGTCAGTACTCGGATGGGAGACTGCCTAGGAATACCAGGTGTTGTACGCTTTTGCATGCAGTCACACACTTGCCAAATACTCAGTTGATGTACAAATAGTGTGTTTGTGTCAAGCGGAACAGCTTACGGCCATACCACCCTGAACAAGCCCGATCTCGTCTGATCTCGGAAGCCAGCCAGGGTTGGGCCTGGTCAGTACTCGGATGGGAGACTGCCTAGGAATACCAGGTGTTGTAAGCTTTTGCACTTCTTTGCATGCAGTCACACACTTGCCAGTTACTCAGTTGATGTACAAATAGTGTGTTTGTGTCAAACTACACAGCTTACGGCCAAACCACCCTGAACAAGCCCGATCTCGTCTGATCTTGGAAGCCAGCCAGAGTTGGGCCTGGTCAGTACTCGGATGGGACACTTTCTAGGAATACCAGGTGTTGTAAGCTTTTGCACTTCTTTGCATGCAGTCACACACTTGCCAGTTACTCAGTTGATGTACAAATAGTGTGTTTGTGTCAAACTACACAGCTTACGGCCATACCACCCTGAACAAGCCCGATCTCGTCTGATCTCGGAAGCCAGCCAGGGTTGGGCCTGGTCAGTACTTGGATAGGAGACTGCCTAGGAATACCAGGTGTTGTAAGCTTTTGCATGCAGTTATTCAGTTGATGTACAAATAGTGTGTTTGTATCAAACTAAACAGCTTACGGCCATACCACCCTGAACACGCCCGATCTCGTCTGATCTCGGAAGCCAGCCAGAGTTGGGCCTGGTCAGTACTCGGATGGAAGACTGCCTAGGAATACCAGGTGTTGTAAGCTTTTACATGCAGTCACACATTGCCAGTTACTCAGTTGATGTACAAATAGTGTGTTTGTGTCAAACTACACAGCTTACGGCCATACCACCCTGAACACGCCCGATCTCGTCTGATCTCGGAAGCCAGCCAGAGTTGGGCCTGGTCAGTACTCGGATGGAAGACTGCCTAGGAATACCAGGTGTTGTAAGCTTTTACATGCAGTCACACATTGCCAGTTACTCAGTTGATGTACAAATAGTGTGTTTGTGTCAAACTACACAGCTTACGGCCATACCACCCTGAACACGCCCGATCTCGTCTGATCTCGGAAGCCAGCCAGAGTTGGGCCTGGTCAGTACTCGGATGGGAGACTGCCTAGGAATACCAGGTGTTGTAAGCTTTTGCACTTCTTTGCATGCAGTCACACACTTGCCAGTTACTCAGTTGATGTACAAATAGTGTGTTTGTGTCAAACTACACAGCTTACGGCCATACCACCCTGAACAAGACCGATCTCGTCTGATCTCGGAAGCCAGCCAGGGTTGGGCCTGGTCAGTACTTGGATAGGAGACTTCCTAGGAATACCAGGTGTTGTAAGCTTTTGCATGCAGTTACTCAGTTGATGTACAAATAGTGTGTTTGTGTCAAACTAAACAGCTTACGGCCATACCACCCTGAACACGCCCGATCTCGTCTGATCTCGGAAGCCAGCCAGAGTTGGGCCTGGTCAGTACTCGGATGGAAGACTGCCTAGGAATACCAGGTGTTGTAAGCTTTTACATGCAGTCACACATTGCCAGTTACTCAGTTGATGTGCAAATAGTGTGTTTGTGTCAAACTACACAGCTTACGGCCATACCACCCTGAACACGCCCGATCTCGTCTGATCTCGGAAGCCAGCCAGAGTTGGGCCTGGTCAGTACTCGGATGGAAGACTGCCTAGGAATACCAGGTGTTGTAAGCTTTTACATGCAGTCACACATTGCCAGTTACTCAGTTGATGTACAAATAGTGTGTTTGTGTCAAACTACACAGCTTACGGCGATACCACCCTGAACACGCCCGATCTCGTCTGATCTCGGAAGCCAGCCAGAGTTGGGCCTGGTCAGTACTCGGATGGAAGACTGCCTAGGAATACCAGGTGTTGTAAGCTTTTACATGCAGTCACACATTGCCAGTTACTCAGTTGATGTACAAATAGTGTGTTTGTGTCAAACTACACAGCTTACGGCCATACCACCCTGAACACGCCCGATCTCGTCTGATCTCGGAAGCCAGCCAGAGTTGGGCCTGGTCAGTACTCGGATGGGAGACTGCCTAGGAATACCAGGTGTTGTAAGCTTTTGCACTTCTTTGCATGCAGTCACACACTTGCCAGTTACTCAGTTGATGTACAAATAGTGTGTTTGTGTCAAACTACACAGCTTACGGCCATACCACCCTGAACAAGCCCGATCTCGTCTGATCTCGGAAGCCAGCCAGGGTTGGGCCTGGTCAGTACTTGGATAGGAGACTTCCTAGGAATACCAGGTGTTGTAAGCTTTTGCATGCAGTTACTCAGTTGATGTACAAATAGTGTGTTTGTGTCAAACTAAACAGCTTACGGCCATACCACCCTGAACACGCCCGATCTCGTCTGATCTCGGAAGCCAGCTAGAGTTGGGCCTGGTCAGTACTTGGATGGGAGACTGCCTAGGAATACCAGGTGTTGTAAGCTTTTGCATGCAGTCACACACTTGCCAAATACTCAGTTGATGTACAAATAGTGTGTTTGTGTCAAGCGGAACAGCTTACGGCCATACCACCCTGAACAAGCCCGATCTCGTCTGATCTCGGAAGCCAGCCAGGGTTGGGCCTGGTCAGTACTAGGATGGGAGACTGCCTAGGAATACCAGGTGTTGTAAGCTTTTGCACTTCTTTGCATGCAGTCACACACTTGCCAGTTACTCAGTTGATGTACAAATAGTGTGTTTGTGTTAAACTACACAGCTTACGGCCATACCACCCTGAACACGCCCGATCTCGTCTGATCTCGGAAGCCAGCCAGAGTTGGGCCTGGTCAGTACTCGGATGGGAGACTGCCTAGGAATACCAGGTGTTGTAAGCTTTTGCACTTCTTTGCATGCAGTCACACACTTGCCAGTTACTCAGTTGATGTACAAATAGTGTGTTTGTGTCAAACTACACAGCTTACGGCCATACCACCCTGAACAAGCCCGATCTCGTCTGATCTCGGAAGCCAGCCAGGGTTGGGCCTGGTCAGTACTTGGATAGGAGACTGCCTAGGAATACCAGGTGTTGTAAGCTTTTGCATGCAGTTACTCAGTTGATGTACAAATAGTGTGTTTGTGTCAAACTAAACAGCTTACAACCATACCACCCTGAACACGCCCGATCTCGTCTGATCTCGGAAGCCAGCCAGGGTTGGGCCTGGTCAGTACTCGGATGGGAGACTGCCTAGGAATACCAGGTGTTGTAAGCTTTTGCACTTCTTTGCATGCAGTCACACACTTGCCAGTTACTCAGTTAATGTACAAATAGTGTGTTTGTGTCAAACTGAACAGCTTACGGCCATACCACCCTGAACAAGCCCGATCTCGTCTGTTCTCGGAAGCCAGCCAGGGTTGGGCCTGGTCAGTACGTGGATGGGAGACTGCCTAGGAATACCAGGTGTTGTAAGCTTTTGCACTTCTTTGCATGCAGTCACACACTTGCCAGTTACTCAGTTGATGTACAAATAGTGTGTTTGTGTCAAACTAAACAGCTTACGGCCATACCACCCTGAACAAGCCCGATCTCGTCTGATCTCGGAAGCCAGCCAGAGTTGGGCCTGGTCAGTACTCGGATGGGAGACTGCCTAGGAATACCAGGTGTTGTAAGCTTTTGCATGCAGTCACACACTTGCCAGTTACTCAGTTGATGTACAAATAGTGTGTTTGTGTCAAACTGAACAGCTTACGGCCATACCACCCTGAACAAGCCCGATCTCGTCTGATCTCGGAAGCCAGCCAGGGTTGGGCCTGGTCAGTACTTGGATGGGAGACTGCCTAGGAATACCAGGTGTTGTAAGCTTTTGCATGCAGTCACACACTTGCCAGTTACTCATTTGATGTACAAATAGTGTGTTTGTGTGAAACTGAACAGCTTACGGCCATACCACCCTGAACAAGCCCGATCTCGTCTGATCTCGGAAGCCAGCCAGGGTTGGGCCTGGTCAGTACGTGGATGGGAGACTGCCTAGGAATACCAGGTGTTGTAAGCTTTTGCACTTCTTTGCATGCAGTCACACACTTGCCAGTTACTCAGTTGATGTACAAATAGTGTGTTTGTGTCGAACTCCACAGCTTACGGCCATACCACCCTGAACACGCCTGATCTCGTCTGATCTCGGAAGCCAGACAGAGTTGGGCTTGGTCAGTACTCGGATGGGAGACTGCCTAGGAATACCAGGTGTTGTAAGCTTTTGCATGCAGTCACACACTTGCCAGTTACTCAGTTGATGTACAAGTAGTGTGTTTGTGTCAAACTACACAGCTTACGGCCATACCACCCTGAACAAGCCCGATCTCGTCTGATCTCGGAAGCCAGCCAGAGTTGGGCCTGGTCAGTACTCGGATGGGAGACTGCCTAGGAATACCAGGTGTTGTAAGCTTTTGCATGCAGTCACACACTTTCCAAATACTCAGTTGATGTACAAATAGTGTGTTTGTGTCAAGCGGAACAGCTTATGGCCATACCACCCTGAACAAGCCCGATCTCGTCTGATCTCGGAAGCCAGCCAGGGTTGGGCCTGGTCAGTACTCGGATGGGAGACTGCCTAGGAATACCAGGTGTTGTAAGCTTTTGCACTTCTTTGCATGCAGTCACACACTTGCCAGTTACTCAGTTGATGTACAAATAGTGTGTTTGTGTCAAACTAAACAGCTTACGGCCATACCACCCTGAACACGCCCGATCTCGTCTGATCTCGGAAGCCAGCCAGGGTTTGGCCTGGTCAGTACTCGGATGGGAGACTGCCTAGGAATACCAGGTGTTGTAAGCTTTTGCATGCAGTTACTCAGTTGATGTACAAATAGTGTGTTTGTGTCAAACTAAACAGCTTACGGCCATACCACCCTGAACACGCCCGATCTCGTCTGATCTCGGAAGCCAGCCAGGGTTTGGCCTGGTCAGTACTCGGATGGGAGACTGCCTAGGAATACCAGGTGTTGTAAGCTTTTGCACTTCTTTGCATGCAGTCACACACTTGCCAGTTACTCAGTTGATGTACAAATAGTGTGTTTGTGTCAAACTGAACAGCTTACGGCCATACCACCCTGAACAAGCCCGATCTCGTCTGATCTCGGAAGCCAGCCAGGGTTGGGCCTGGTCAGTACGTGGATGGGAGACTGCCTAGGAATACCAGGTGTTGTAAGCTTTTGCACTTCTTTGCATGCAGTCACACACTTGCCAGTTACTCAGTTGATGTACAAATAGTGTGTTTGTGTCAAACTACACAGCTTACGGCCATACCACCCTGAACAAGCCCGATCTCGTCTGATCTCGGAAGCCAGCCAGGGTTGGGCCTGGTCAGTACTTGGATAGGAGACTGCCTAGGAATACCAGGTGTTGTAAGCTTTTGCATGCAGTTATTCAGTTGATGTACAAATAGTGTGTTTGTGTCAAACTAAACAGCTTACGGCCATACCACCCTGAACACGCCCGATCTCGTCTGATCTCGGAAGCCAGCCAGAGTTGGGCCTGGTCAGTACTCAGATGGAAGACTGCCTAGGAATACCAGGTGTTGTAAGCTTTTACATGCAGTCACACATTGCCAGTTACTCAGTTGATGTACAAATAGTGTGTTTGTGTCAAACTACACAGCTTACGGCCATACCACCCTGAACACGCCCGATCTCGTCTGATTTCGGAAGCCAGCCAGAGTTGGGCCTGGTCAGTACTCGGATGGGAGACTGCCTAGGAATACCAGGTGTTGTAAGCTTTTGCACTTCTTTGCATGCAGTCACACACTTGCCAGTTACTCAGTTGATGTACAAATAGTGTGTTTGTGTCAAACTACACAGCTTACGGCCATACCACCCTGAACAAGCCCGATCTCGTCTGATCTCGGAAGCCAGCCAGGGTTGGGCCTGGTCAGTACTTGGATAGGAGACTGCCTAGGAATACCAGGTTTTGTAATCCTTTGCATGCAGTTACTCAGTTGATGTACAAATAGTGTGTTTGTGTCAAGCTAAACAGCTTACGGCCATACCACCCTGAACACGCCCGATCTCGGAAGCCAGCCAGACTTGGGCCTGGTCAGTACGTGGATGGGAGACTGCCTAGGAATACCAGGTGTTGTAAGATTTTGCATGCAGTCACACACTTGCCAGTTACTCAGTTGATGTACAAATA
>CM035783.1:47522780-47525280 GCA_020466265.1 Siphamia tubifer
GACTGCCTAGGAATACCAGGTGTTGTAAGCTTTTGCATGCAGTCACACACTTGCCAGTTACTCAGTTGATGTACAAATAGTGTGTTTGTGTCAAACTAAACAGCTTACGGCCATACCACCCTGAACACGCCCGATCTCGTCTGATCTCGGAAGCCAGCCAGAGTTGGGCCTGGTCAGTACTCGGATGGAAGACTGCCTAGGAATACCAGGTGTTGTAAGCTTTTACATGCAGTCACACATTGCCAGTTACTCAGTTGATGTACAAATAGTGTGTTTGTGTCAAACTACACAGCTTACGGCCATACCACCCTGAACACGCCCGATCTCGTCTGATCTCGGAAGCCAGCCAGAGTTGGGCCTGGTCAGTACTCGGATGGGAGACTGCCTAGGAATACCAGGTGTTGTAAGCTTTTGCACTTCTTTGCATGCAGTCATACACTTGCCAGTTACTCAGTTGATGTACAAATAGTGTGTTTGTGTCAAACTGAACAGCTTACGGCCATACCACCCTGAAAGAGCCCGATCTCGTCTGATCTCGGAAGCCAGCCAGGGTTGGGCCTGGTCAGTACTCGGATGGGAGACTGCCTAGGAATACCAGGTGTTGTAAGCTTTTGCACTTCTTTGCATGCAGTCACACACTTGCCAGTTACTCAGTTGATGTACAAATAGTGTGTTTGTGTCAAACTGAACAGCTTACGGCCATACCACCCTGAACAAGCCCGATCTCGTCTGATCTCGGAAGCCAGCCAGGGTTGGGCCTGTTCAGTACGTGGATGGGAGACTGCCTAGGAATACCAGGTGTTGTAAGCTTTTGCACTTCTTTGCATGCAGTCACACACTTGCCAGTTACTCAGTTGATGTACAAATAGTGTGTTTGTGTCAAACTACACAGCTTACGGCCATACCACCCTGAACAAGCCCGATCTCGTCTGATCTCGGAAGCCAGCCAGGGTTGGGCCTGGTCAGTACTTGGATAGGAGAATGCCTAGGAATACCAGGTGTTGTAAGCTTTTGCATGCAGTTATTCAGTTGATGTACAAATAGTGTGTTTGTGTCAAACTAAACAGCTTACGGCCATACCACCCTGAACACGCCCGATCTCGTCTGATCTCGGAAGCCAGCCAGAGTTGGGCCTGGTCAGTACTCGGATGGAAGACTGCCTAGGAATACCAGGTGTTGTAAGCTTTTACATGCAGTCACACATTGCCAGTTACTCAGTTGATGTACAAATAGTGTGTTTGTGTCAAACTACACAGCTTACGGCCATACCACCCTGAACACGCCCGATCTCGTCTGATCTCGGAAGCCAGCCAGAGTTGGGCCTGGTCAGTACTCGGATGGGAGACTGCCTAGGAATACCAGGTGTTGTAAGCTTTTGCACTTCTTTGCATGCAGTCACACACTTGCCAGTTACTCAGTTGATGTACAAATAGTGTGTTTGTGTCAAACTACACAGCTTACGGCCATACCACCCTGAACAAGCCCGATCTCGTCTGATCTCGGAAGCCAGCCAGGGTTGGGCCTGGTCAGTACTTGGATAGGAGACTGCCTAGGAATACCAGGTGTTGTAAGCCTTTGCATGCAGTTACTCAGTTGATGTACAAATAGTGTGTTTGTGTCAAACTAAACAGCTTACGGCCATACCACCCTGAACACGCCCGATCTCGTCTGATCTCGGAAGCCAGCCAGAGTTGGGCCTGGTCAGTACGTGGATGGGAGACTGCCTAGGAATACCAGGTGTTGTAAGCTTTTGCATGCAGTCACACACTTGCCAGTTACTCAGTTGATGTACAAATAGTGTGTTTGTGTCAAACTAAACAGCTTACGGCCATACCACCCTGAACACGCCCGATCTCGTCTGATCTCGGAAGCCAGCCAGAGTTGGGCCTGGTCAGTACGTGGATGGGAGACTGCCTAGGAATACCAGGTGTTGTAAGCTTTTACATGCAGTCACACATTGCCAGTTACTCAGTTGATGTACAAATAGTGTGTTTGTGTCAAACTACACAGCTTACGGCCATACCACCCTGAACACGCCCGATCTCGTCTGATCTCGGAAGCCAGCCAGAGTTGGGCCTGGTCAGTACTCGGATGGGAGACTGCCTAGGAATACCAGGTGTTGTAAGCTTTTGCACTTCTTTGCATGCAGTCATACACTTGCCAGTTACTCAGTTGATGTACAAATAGTGTGTTTGTGTCAAACTGAACAGCTTACGGCCATACCACCCTGAAAGAGCCCGATCTCGTCTGATCTCGGAAGCCAGCCAGGGTTGGGCCTGGTCAGTACTCGGATGGGAGACTGCCTAGGAATACCAGGTGTTGTAAGCTTTTGCACTTCTTTGCATGCAGTCACACACTTGCCAGTTACTCAGTTGATGTACAAATAGTGTGTTTGTGTCAAACTGACCAGCTTACGGCCATACCACCCTGAACAAGCCCGATCTCGTCTGATCTCGGAAGCCAGCCAGGGTTGGGCCTGGTCAGTACGTGGATGGGAGAC
>CM035783.1:47532780-47535280 GCA_020466265.1 Siphamia tubifer
ACGGCCATACCACCCTGAACACGCCCGATCTCGTCTGATCTCGGAAGCCAGCCAGAGTTGGGCCTGGTCAGTACTCGGATGGAAGACTGCCTAGGAATACCAGGTGTTGTAAGCTTTTACATGCAGTCACACATTGCCAGTTACTCAGTTGATGTACAAATAGTGTGTTTGTGTCAAACTACACAGCTTACGGCCATACCACCCTGAACACGCCCGATCTCGTCTGATCTCGGAAGCCAGCCAGAGTTGGGCCTGGTCAGTACTCGGATGGGAGACTGCCTAGGAATACCAGGTGTTGTAAGCTTTTGCACTTCTTTGCATGCAGTCACACACTTGCCAGTTACTCAGTTGATGTACAAATAGTGTGTTTGTGTCAAACTACACAGCTTACGGCCATACCACCCTGAACAAGCCCGATCTCGTCTGATCTCGGAAGCCAGCCAGGGTTGGGCCTGGTCAGTACTTGGATAGGAGACTTCCTAGGAATACCAGGTGTTGTAAGCTTTTGCATGCAGTTACTCAGTTGATGTACAAATAGTGTGTTTGTGTCAAACTAAACAGCTTACGGCCATACCACCCTGAACACGCCCGATCTCGTCTGATCTCGGAAGCCAGCCAGAGTTGGGCCTGGTCAGTACTCGGATGGGAGACTGCCTAGGAATACCAGGTGTTGTAAGCTTTTGCATGCAGTCACACACTTGCCAGTTACTCAGTTGATGTACAAATAGTGTGTTTGTGTCGAACTAAACAGCTTACGGCCATACCACCCTGAACACGCCCGATCTCGTCTGATCTCGGAAGCCAGCCAGAGTTGGGCCTGGTCAGTACTCGGATGGGAGACTGCCTAGGAATACCAGGTGTTGTAAGCTTTTGCATGCAGTCACACACTTTCCAAATACTCAGTTGATGTACAAATAGTGTGTTTGTGTCAAGCGGAACAGCTTATGGCCATACCACCCTGAACAAGCCCGATCTCGTCTGATCTCGGAAGCCAGCCAGGGTTGGGCCTGGTCAGTACTCGGATGGGAGACTGCCTAGGAATACCAGGTGTTGTAAGCTTTTGCACTTCTGTGCATGCAGTCACACACTTGCCAGTTACTCAGTTGATGTACAAATAGTGTGTTTGTGTCAAACTAAACAGCTTACGGCCATACCACCCTGAACACGCCCGATCTCGTCTGATCTCGGAAGCCAGCCAGAGTTGGGCCTGGTCAGTACTCGGATGGGAGACTGCCTAGGAATACCAGGTGTTGTACGCTTTTGCATGCAGTCACACACTTGCCAGTTACTCAGTTGATGTACAAATAGTGTGTTTGTGTCGAACTAAACAGCTTACGGCCATACCACCCTGAACACGCCCGATCTCGTCTGATCTCGGAAGCCAGCCAGAGTTGGGCCTGGTCAGTACTCGGATGGGAGACTGCCTAGGAATACCAGGTGTTGTAAGCTTTTGCATGCAGTCACACACTTGCCAAATACTCAGTTGATGTACAAATAGTGTGTTTGTGTCAAGCGGAACAGCTTACGGCCATACCACCCTGAACAAGCCCGATCTCGTCTGATCTCGGAAGCCAGCCAGGGTTGGGCCTGGTCAGTACTCGGATGGGAGACTGCCTAGGAATACCAGGTGTTGTAAGCTTTTGCACTTCTTTGCATGCAGTCACACACTTGCCAGTTACTCAGTTGATGTACAAATAGTGTGTTTGTGTCAAACTACACAGCTTACGGCCATACCACCCTGAACAAGCCCGATCTCGTCTGATCTCGGAAGCCAGCCAGAGTTGGGCCTGGTCAGTACTCGGATGGGAGACTGCCTAGGAATACCAGGTGTTGTAAGCTTTTGCACTTCTTTGCATGCAGTCACACACTTGCCAGTTACTCAGTTGATGTACAAATAGTGTGTTTGTGTCAAACTACACAGCTTACGGCCATACCACCCTGAACAAGCCCGATCTCGTCTTATCTCGGAAGCTAGCCAGGGTTGGGCCTGGTCAGTACTTGGATAGGAGACTGCCTAGGAATACCAGGTGTTGTAAGCTTTTACATGCAGTTATTCAGTTGATGTACAAATAGTGTGTTTGTGTCAAACTAAACAGCTTACGGCCATACCACCCTGAACAAGCCCGATCTCGTCTGATCTCGGAAGCCAGCCAGAGTTGGGCCTGGTCAGTACTCGGATGGAAGACTGCCTAGGAATACCAGGTGTTGTAAGCTTTTGCACTTCTTTGCATGCAGTCACACACTTGCCAGTTACTCAGTTGATGTACAAATAGTGTGTTTGTGTCAAACTACACAGCTTACGGCCATACCACCCTGAACAAGCCCGATCTCGTCTGATCTCGGAAGCCAGCCAGGGTTGGGCCTGGTCAGTACTTGGATAGGAGACTGCCTAGGAATACCAGGTGTTGTAAGCTTTTGCATGCAGTTATTCAGTTGATGTACAAATAGTGTGTTTGTGCCAAACTAAACAGCTTACGGCCATACCACCCTGAACACGCCC
>CM035783.1:47547780-47562780 GCA_020466265.1 Siphamia tubifer
TACACAGCTTACGGCCATACCACCCTGAACACGCCCGATCTCATCTGATCTCGGAAGCCAGCCAGAGTTGGGCCTGGTCAGTACTCGGATGGAAGACTGCCTAGGAATACCAGGTGTTGTAAGCTTTTACATGCAGTCACACATTGCCAGTTACTCAGTTGATGTACAAATAGTGTGTTTGTGTCAAACTACACAGCTTACGGCCATACCACCCTGAACACGCCCGATCTCGTCTGATCTCGGAAGCCAGCCAGAGTTGGGCCTGGTCAGTACTCGGATGGGAGACTGCCTAGGAATACCAGGTGTTGTAAGCTTTTGCACTTCTTTGCATGCAGTCACACACTTGCCAGTTACTCAGTTGATGTACAAATAGTGTGTTTGTGTCAAACTACACAGCTTACGGCCATACCACCCTGAACAAGCCCGATCTCGTCTGATCTCGGAAGCCAGCCAGGGTTGGGCCTGGTCAGTACTTGGATAGGAGACTTCCTAGGAATACCAGGTGTTGTAAGCTTTTGCATGCAGTTACTCAGTTGATGTACAAATAGTGTGTTTGTGTCAAACTAAACAGCTTACGGCCATACCACCCTGAACACGCCCGATCTAGTCTGATCTCGGAAGCCAGCTAGAGTTGGGCCTGGTCAGTACTCAGATGGGAGACTGCCTAGGAATACCAGGTGTTGTAAGCTTTTGCATGCAGTCACACACTAGCCAAATACTCAGTTGATGTACAAATAGTGTGTTTGTGTCAAGCGGAACAGCTTACGGCCATACCACCCTGAACAAGCCCGATCTCGTCTGATCTCGGAAGCCAGCCAGGGTTGGGCCTGGTCAGTACTCGGATGGGAGACTGCCTAGGAATACCAGGTGTTGTAAGCTTTTGCACTTCTTTGCATGCAGTCACACACTTGCCAGTTACTCAGTTGATGTACAAATAGTGTGTTTGTGTTAAACTACACAGCTTACGGCCATACCACCCTGAACACGCCCGATCTCGTCTGATCTCGGAAGCCAGCCAGAGTTTGGCCTGGTCAGTACTCGGATGGGAGACTGCCTAGGAATACCAGGTGTTGTAAGCTTTTGCACTTCTTTGCATGCAGTCACACACTTGCCAGTTACTCAGTTGATGTACAAATAGTGTGTTTGTGTCAAACTACACAGCTTACGGCCATACCACCCTGAACAAGCCCGATCTCGTCTGATCTCGGAAGCCAGCCAGGGTTGGGCCTGGTCAGTACTTGGATAGGAGACTGCCTAGGAATACCAGGTGTTGTAAGCTTTTGCATGCAGTTACTCAGTTGATGTACAAATAGTGTGTTTGTGTCAAACTACACAGCTTACGGCCATACCACCCTGAACAAGCCCGATCTCGTCTGATCTCGGAAGCCAGCCAGGGTTGGGCCTGGTCAGTACTTGGATAGGAGACTGCCTAGGAATACCAGGTGTTGTAAGCTTTTGCATGCAGTTATTCAGTTGATGTACAAATAGTGTGTTTGTATCAAACTAAACAGCTTACGGCCATACCACCCTGAACACGCCCGATCTCGTCTGATCTCGGAAGCCAGCCAGAGTTGGGCCTGGTCAGTACTCGGATGGAAGACTGCCTAGGAATACCAGGTGTTGTAAGCTTTTACATGCAGTCACACATTGCCAGTTACTCAGTTGATGTACAAATAGTGTGTTTGTGTCAAACTACACAGCTTACGGCCATACCACCCTGAACACGCCCGATCTCGTCTGATCTCGGAAGCCAGCCAGAGTTGGGCCTGGTCAGTACTCGGATGGAAGACTGCCTAGGAATACCAGGTGTTGTAAGCTTTTACATGCAGTCACACATTGCCAGTTACTCAGTTGATGTACAAATAGTGTGTTTGTGTCAAACTACACAGCTTACGGCCATACCACCCTGAACACGCCCGATCTCGTCTGATCTCGGAAGCCAGCCAGAGTTGGGCCTGGTCAGTACTCGGATGGGAGACTGCCTAGGAATACCAGGTGTTGTAAGCTTTTGCACTTCTTTGCATGCAGTCACACACTTGCCAGTTACTCAGTTGATGTACAAATAGTGTGTTTGTGTCAAACTACACAGCTTACGGCCATACCACCCTGAACAAGCCCGATCTCGTCTGATCTCGGAAGCCAGCCAGGGTTGGGCCTGGTCAGTACTTGGATAGGAGACTTCCTAGGAATACCAGGTGTTGTAAGCTTTTGCATGCAGTTACTCAGTTGATGTACAAATAGTGTGTTTGTGTCAAACTAAACAGCTTACGGCCATACCACCCTGAACACGCCCGATCTCGTCTGATCTCGGAAGCCAGCTAGAGTTGGGCCTGGTCAGTACTCGGATGGGAGACTGCCTAGGAATACCAGGTGTTGTAAGCTTTTGCATGCAGTCACACACTAGCCAAATACTCAGTTGATGTACAAATAGTGTGTTTGTGTCAAGCGGAACAGCTTACGGCCATACCACCCTGAACAAGCCCGATCTCGTCTGATCTCGGAAGCCAGCCAGGGTTGGGCCTGGTCAGTACTCGGATGGGAGACTGCCTAGGAATACCAGGTGTTGTAAGCTTTTGCACTTCTTTGCATGCAGTCACACACTTGCCAGTTACTCAGTTGATGTACAAATAGTGTGTTTGTGTTAAACTACACAGCTTACGGCCATACCACCCTGAACACGCCCGATCTCGTCTGATCTCGGAAGCCAGCCAGAGTTGGGCCTGGTCAGTACTCGGATGGGAGACTGCCTAGGAATACCAGGTGTTGTAAGCTTTTGCACTTCTTTGCATGCAGTCACACACTTGCCAGTTACTCAGTTGATGTACAAATAGTGTGTTTGTGTCAAACTACACAGCTTACGGCCATACCACCCTGAACAAGCCCGATCTCGTCTGATCTCGGAAGCCAGCCAGGGTTGGGCCTGGTCAGTACTTGGATAGGAGACTGCCTAGGAATACCAGGTGTTGTAAGCTTTTGCATGCAGTTACTCAGTTGATGTACAAATAGTGTGTTTGTGTCAAACTACACAGCTTACGGCCATACCACCCTGAACAAGCCCGATCTCGTCTGATCTCGGAAGCCAGCCAGGGTTGGGCCTGGTCAGTACTTGGATAGGAGACTGCCTAGGAATACCAGGTGTTGTAAGCTTTTGCATGCAGTTATTCAGTTGATGTACAAATAGTGTGTTTGTATCAAACTAAACAGCTTACGGCCATACCACCCTGAACACGCCCGATCTCGTCTGATCTCGGAAGCCAGCCAGAGTTGGGCCTGGTCAGTACTCGGATGGAAGACTGCCTAGGAATACCAGGTGTTGTAAGCTTTTACATGCAGTCACACATTGCCAGTTACTCAGTTGATGTACAAATAGTGTGTTTGTGTCAAACTACACAGCTTACGGCCATACCACCCTGAACACGCCCGATCTCGTCTGATCTCGGAAGCCAGCCAGAGTTGGGCCTGGTCAGTACTCGGATGGAAGACTGCCTAGGAATACCAGGTGTTGTAAGCTTTTACATGCAGTCACACATTGCCAGTTACTCAGTTGATGTACAAATAGTGTGTTTGTTTCAAACTACACAGCTTACGGCCATACCACCCTGAACACGCCCGATCTCGTCTGATCTCGGAAGCCAGCCAGAGTTGGGCCTGGTCAGTACTCGGATGGGAGACTGCCTAGGAATACCAGGTGTTGTAAGCTTTTGCACTTCTTTGCATGCAGTCACACACTTGCCAGTTACTCAGTTGATGTACAAATAGTGTGTTTGTGTCAAACTACACAGCTTACGGCCATACCACCCTGAACAAGCCCGATCTCGTCTGATCTCGGAAGCCAGCCAGGGTTGGGCCTGGTCAGTACTTGGATAGGAGACTTCCTAGGAATACCAGGTGTTGTAAGCTTTTGCATGCAGTTACTCAGTTGATGTACAAATAGTGTGTTTGTGTCAAACTAAACAGCTTACGGCCATACCACCCTGAACACGCCCGATCTCGTCTGATCTCGGAAGCCAGCCAGAGTTGGGCCTGGTCAGTACTCGGATGGAAGACTGCCTAGGAATACCAGGTGTTGTAAGCTTTTACATGCAGTCACACATTGCCAGTTACTCAGTTGATGTGCAAATAGTGTGTTTGTGTCAAACTACACAGCTTACGGCCATACCACCCTGAACACGCCCGATCTCGTCTGATCTCGGAAGCCAGCCAGAGTTGGGCCTGGTCAGTACTCGGATGGAAGACTGCCTAGGAATACCAGGTGTTGTAAGCTTTTACATGCAGTCACACATTGCCAGTTACTCAGTTGATGTACAAATAGTGTGTTTGTGTCAAACTACACAGCTTACGGCCATACCACCCTGAACACGCCCGATCTCGTCTGATCTCGGAAGCCAGCCAGAGTTGGGCCTGGTCAGTACTCGGATGGAAGACTGCCTAGGAATACCAGGTGTTGTAAGCTTTTACATGCAGTCACACATTGCCAGTTACTCAGTTGATGTACAAATAGTGTGTTTGTGTCAAACTACACAGCTTACGGCCATACCACCCTGAACACGCCCGATCTCGTCTGATCTCGGAAGCCAGCCAGAGTTGGGCCTGGTCAGTACTCGGATGGGAGACTGCCTAGGAATACCAGGTGTTGTAAGCTTTTGCACTTCTTTGCATGCAGTCACACACTTGCCAGTTACTCAGTTGATGTACAAATAGTGTGTTTGTGTCAAACTACACAGCTTACGGCCATACCACCCTGAACAAGCCCGATCTCGTCTGATCTCGGAAGCCAGCCAGGGTTGGGCCTGGTCAGTACTTGGATAGGAGACTTCCTAGGAATACCAGGTGTTGTAAGCTTTTGCATGCAGTTACTCAGTTGATGTACAAATAGTGTGTTTGTGTCAAACTAAACAGCTTACGGCCATACCACCCTGAACACGCCCGATCTCGTCTGATCTCGGAAGCCAGCTAGAGTTGGGCCTGGTCAGTACTCGGATGGGAGACTGCCTAGGAATACCAGGTGTTGTAAGCTTTTGCATGCAGTCACACACTTGCCAAATACTCAGTTGATGTACAAATAGTGTGTTTGTGTCAAGCGGAACAGCTTACGGCCATACCACCCTGAACAAGCCCGATCTCGTCTGATCTCGGAAGCCAGCCAGGGTTGGGCCTGGTCAGTACTCGGATGGGAGACTGCCTAGGAATACCAGGTGTTGTAAGCTTTTGCACTTCTTTGCATGCAGTCACACACTTGCCAGTTACTCAGTTGATGTACAAATAGTGTGTTTGTGTTAAACTACACAGCTTACGGCCATACCACCCTGAACACGCCCGATCTCGTCTGATCTCGGAAGCCAGCCAGAGTTGGGCCTGGTCAGTACTCGGATGGGAGACTGCCTAGGAATACCAGGTGTTGTAAGCTTTTGCACTTCTTTGCATGCAGTCACACACTTGCCAGTTACTCAGTTGATGTACAAATAGTGTGTTTGTGTCAAACTACACAGCTTACGGCCATACCACCCTGAACAAGCCCGATCTCGTCTGATCTCGGAAGCCAGCCAGGGTTGGGCCTGGTCAGTACTTGGATAGGAGACTGCCTAGGAATACCAGGTGTTGTAAGCTTTTGCATGCAGTTACTCAGTTGATGTACAAATAGTGTGTTTGTGTCAAACTAAACAGCTTACAACCATACCACCCTGAACACGCCCGATCTCGTCTGATCTCGGAAGCCAGCCAGGGTTGGGCCTGGTCAGTACTCGGATGGGAGACTGCCTAGGAATACCAGGTGTTGTAAGCTTTTGCACTTCTTTGCATGCAGTCACACACTTGCCAGTTACTCAGTTGATGTACAAATAGTGTGTTTGTGTCAAACTGAACAGCTTACGGCCATACCACCCTGAACAAGCCCGATCTCGTCTGTTCTCGGAAGCCAGCCATGGTTGGGCCTGGTCAGTACGTGGATGGGAGACTGCCTAGGAATACCAGGTGTTGTAAGCTTTTGCACTTCTTTGCATGCAGTCACACACTTGCCAGTTACTCAGTTGATGTACAAATAGTGTGTTTGTGTCAAACTAAACAGCTTACGGCCATACCACCCTGAACACGCCCGATCTCGTCTGATCTCGGAAGCCAGCCAGAGTTGGGCCTGGTCAGTACTCGGATGGAAGACTGCCTAGGAATACCAGGTGTTGTAAGCTTTTACATGCAGTCACACATTGCCAGTTACTCAGTTGATGTGCAAATAGTGTGTTTGTGTCAAACTACACAGCTTACGGCCATACCACCCTGAACACGCCCGATCTCGTCTGATCTCGGAAGCCAGCCAGAGTTGGGCCTGGTCAGTACTCGGATGGAAGACTGCCTAGGAATACCAGGTGTTGTAAGCTTTTACATGCAGTCACACATTGCCAGTTACTCAGTTGATGTACAAATAGTGTGTTTGTGTCAAACTACACAGCTTACGGCCATACCACCCTGAACACGCCCGATCTCGTCTGATCTCGGAAGCCAGCCAGAGTTGGGCCTGGTCAGTACTCGGATGGAAGACTGCCTAGGAATACCAGGTGTTGTAAGCTTTTACATGCAGTCACACATTGCCAGTTACTCAGTTGATGTACAAATAGTGTGTTTGTGTCAAACTACACAGCTTACGGCCATACCACCCTGAACACGCCCGATCTCGTCTGATCTCGGAAGCCAGCCAGAGTTGGGCCTGGTCAGTACTCGGATGGGAGACTGCCTAGGAATACCAGGTGTTGTAAGCTTTTGCACTTCTTTGCATGCAGTCACACACTTGCCAGTTACTCAGTTGATGTACAAATAGTGTGTTTGTGTCAAACTACACAGCTTACGGCCATACCACCCTGAACAAGCCCGATCTCGTCTGATCTCGGAAGCCAGCCAGGGTTGGGCCTGGTCAGTACTTGGATAGGAGACTTCCTAGGAATACCAGGTGTTGTAAGCTTTTGCATGCAGTTACTCAGTTGATGTACAAATAGTGTGTTTGTGTCAAACTAAACAGCTTACGGCCATACCACCCTGAACACGCCCGATCTCGTCTGATCTCGGAAGCCAGCTAGAGTTGGGCCTGGTCAGTACTCGGATGGGAGACTGCCTAGGAATACCAGGTGTTGTAAGCTTTTGCATGCAGTCACACACTTGCCAAATACTCAGTTGATGTACAAATAGTGTGTTTGTGTCAAGCAGAACAGCTTACGGCCATACCACCCTGAACAAGCCTGATCTCGTCTGATCTCGGAAGCCAGCCAGGGTTGGGCCTGGTCAGTACTCGGATGGGAGACTGCCTAGGAATACCAGGTGTTGTAAGCTTTTGCACTTCTTTGCATGCAGTCACACACTTGCCAGTTACTCAGTTGATGTACAAATAGTGTGTTTGTGTTAAACTACACAGCTTACGGCCATACCACCCTGAACACGCCCGATCTCGTCTGATCTCGGAAGCCAGCCAGAGTTGGGCCTGGTCAGTACTTGGATGGGAGACTGCCTAGGAATACCAGGTGTTGTAAGCTTTTGCACTTCTTTGCATGCAGTCACACACTTGCCAGTTACTCAGTTGATGTACAAATAGTGTGTTTGTGTCAAACTACACAGCTTACGGCCATACCACCCTGAACAAGCCCGATCTCGTCTGATCTCGGAAGCCAGCCAGGGTTGGGCCTGGTCAGTACTTGGATAGGAGACTGCCTAGGAATACCAGGTGTTGTAAGCTTTTGCATGCAGTTACTCAGTTGATGTACAAATAGTGTGTTTGTGTCAAACTAAACAGCTTACAACCATACCACCCTGAACACGCCCGATCTCGTCTGATCTCGGAAGCCAGCCAGGGTTGGGCCTGGTCAGTACTCGGATGGGAGACTGCCTAGGAATACCAGGTGTTGTAAGCTTTTGCACTTCTTTGCATGCAGTCACACACTTGCCAGTTACTCAGTTGATGTACAAATAGTGTGTTTGTGTCAAACTGAACAGCTTACGGCCATACCACCCTGAACAAGCCCGATCTCGTCTGTTCTCGGAAGCCAGCCATGGTTGGGCCTGGTCAGTACGTGGATGGGAGACTGCCTAGGAATACCAGGTGTTGTAAGCTTTTGCACTTCTTTGCATGCAGTCACACACTTGCCAGTTACTCAGTTGATGTACAAATAGTGTGTTTGTGTCAAACTAAACAGCTTACGGCCATACCACCCTGAACAAGCCCGATCTCGTCTGATCTCGGAAGCCAGCCAGAGTTTGGCCTGGTCAGTACTCGGATGGGAGACTGCCTAGGAATACCAGGTGTTGTAAGCTTTTGCATGCAGTCACACACTTGCCAGTTACTCAGTTGATGTACAAATAGTGTGTTTGTGTCAAACTAAACAGCTTACGGCCATACCACCCTGAACACGCCCGATCTCGTCTGATCTCGGAAGCCAGCCAGAGTTGGGCCTGGTCAGTACTCGGATGGGAGACTGCCTAGGAATACCAGGTGTTGTAAGCTTTTGCATGCAGTCACACACTTGCCAAATACTCAGTTGATGTACAAATAGTGTGTTTGTGTCAAGCGGAAAAGCTTACGGCCATACCACCCTGAACAAGCCCGATCTCGTCTGATCTCGGAAGCCAGCCAGGGTTTGGCCTGGTCAGTACTTGGATGGTAGACTGCCTAGGAATACCAGGTGTTGTAAGCTTTTGCATGCAGTCACACACTTGCCAGTTACTCATTTGATGTACAAATAGTGTGTTTGTGTGAAACTGAACAGCTTACGGCCATACCACCCTGAACAAGCCCGATCTCGTCTGATCTCGGAAGCCAGCCAGGGTTGGGCCTGGTCAGTACGTGGATGGGAGACTGCCTAGGAATACCAGGTGTTGTAAGCTTTTGCACTTCTTTGCATGCAGTCACACACTTGCCAGTTACTCAGTTGATGTACAAATAGTGTGTTTGTGTCGAACTCCACAGCTTACGGCCATACCACCCTGAACACGCCTGATCTCGTCTGATCTCGGAAGCCAGACAGAGTTGGGCTTGGTCAGTACTCGGATGGGAGACTGCCTAGGAATACCAGGTGTTGTAAGCTTTTGCATGCAGTCACACACTTGCCAGTTACTCAGTTGATGTACAAGTAGTGTGTTTGTGTCAAACTACACAGCTTACGGCCATACCACCCTGAACAAGCCCGATCTCGTCTGATCTCGGAAGCCAGCCAGGGTTGGGCCTGGTCAGTACTTGGATAGGAGACTGCCTAGGAATACCAGGTGTTGTAAGCTTTTGCATGCAGTTACTCAGTTGATGTACAAATAGTGTGTTTGTGTCAAACTAAACAGCTTACGGCCATACCACCCTGAACACGCCCGATCTCGTCTGATCTCGGAAGCCAGCCAGGGTTTGGCCTGGTCAGTACTCGGATGGGAGACTGCCTAGGAATACCAGGTGTTGTAAGCTTTTGCACTTCTTTGCATGCAGTCACACACTTGCCAGTTACTCAGTTGATGTACAAATAGTGTGTTTAAGTCAAACTAAACAGCTTACGGCCATACCACCCTGAACACGCCCGATCTCGTCTGATCTCGGAAGCCAGCCAGAGTTGGGCCTGGTCAGTACTCGGATGGGAGACTGCCTAGGAATACCAGGTGTTGTACGCTTTTGCATGCAGTCACACACTTGCCAAATACTCAGTTGATGTACAAATAGTGTGTTTGTGTCAAGCGGAACAGCTTACGGCCATACCACCCTGAACAAGCCCGATCTCGTCTGATCTCGGAAGCCAGCCAGGGTTGGGCCTGGTCAGTACTCGGATGGGAGACTGCCTAGGAATACCAGGTGTTGTAAGCTTTTGCACTTCTTTGCATGCAGTCACACACTTGCCAGTTACTCAGTTGATGTACAAATAGTGTGTTTGTGTCAAACTACACAGCTTACGGCCAAACCACCCTGAACAAGCCCGATCTCGTCTGATCTTGGAAGCCAGCCAGAGTTGGGCCTGGTCAGTACTCGGATGGGACACTTTCTAGGAATACCAGGTGTTGTAAGCTTTTGCACTTCTTTGCATGCAGTCACACACTTGCCAGTTACTCAGTTGATGTACAAATAGTGTGTTTGTGTCAAACTACACAGCTTACGGCCATACCACCCTGAACAAGCCCGATCTCGTCTGATCTCGGAAGCCAGCCAGGGTTGGGCCTGGTCAGTACTTGGATAGGAGACTGCCTAGGAATACCAGGTGTTGTAAGCTTTTGCATGCAGTTATTCAGTTGATGTACAAATAGTGTGTTTGTATCAAACTAAACAGCTTACGGCCATACCACCCTGAACACGCCCGATCTCGTCTGATCTCGGAAGCCAGCCAGAGTTGGGCCTGGTCAGTACTCGGATGGAAGACTGCCTAGGAATACCAGGTGTTGTAAGCTTTTACATGCAGTCACACATTGCCAGTTACTCAGTTGATGTACAAATAGTGTGTTTGTGTCAAACTACACAGCTTACGGCCATACCACCCTGAACACGCCCGATCTCGTCTGATCTCGGAAGCCAGCCAGAGTTGGGCCTGGTCAGTACTCGGATGGAAGACTGCCTAGGAATACCAGGTGTTGTAAGCTTTTACATGCAGTCACACATTGCCAGTTACTCAGTTGATGTACAAATAGTGTGTTTGTGTCAAACTACACAGCTTACGGCCATACCACCCTGAACACGCCCGATCTCGTCTGATCTCGGAAGCCAGCCAGAGTTGGGCCTGGTCAGTACTCGGATGGGAGACTGCCTAGGAATACCAGGTGTTGTAAGCTTTTGCACTTCTTTGCATGCAGTCACACACTTGCCAGTTACTCAGTTGATGTACAAATAGTGTGTTTGTGTCAAACTACACAGCTTACGGCCATACCACCCTGAACAAGACCGATCTCGTCTGATCTCGGAAGCCAGCCAGGGTTGGGCCTGGTCAGTACTTGGATAGGAGACTTCCTAGGAATACCAGGTGTTGTAAGCTTTTGCATGCAGTTACTCAGTTGATGTACAAATAGTGTGTTTGTGTCAAACTAAACAGCTTACGGCCATACCACCCTGAACACGCCCGATCTCGTCTGATCTCGGAAGCCAGCCAGAGTTGGGCCTGGTCAGTACTCGGATGGAAGACTGCCTAGGAATACCAGGTGTTGTAAGCTTTTACATGCAGTCACACATTGCCAGTTACTCAGTTGATGTGCAAATAGTGTGTTTGTGTCAAACTACACAGCTTACGGCCATACCACCCTGAACACGCCCGATCTCGTCTGATCTCGGAAGCCAGCCAGAGTTGGGCCTGGTCAGTACTCGGATGGAAGACTGCCTAGGAATACCAGGTGTTGTAAGCTTTTACATGCAGTCACACATTGCCAGTTACTCAGTTGATGTACAAATAGTGTGTTTGTGTCAAACTACACAGCTTACGGCCATACCACCCTGAACACGCCCGATCTCGTCTGATCTCGGAAGCCAGCCAGAGTTGGGCCTGGTCAGTACTCGGATTGAAGACTGCCTAGGAATACCAGGTGTTGTAAGCTTTTACATGCAGTCACACATTGCCAGTTACTCAGTTGATGTACAAATAGTGTGTTTGTGTCAAACTACACAGCTTACGGCCATACCACCCTGAACACGCCCGATCTCGTCTGATCTCGGAAGCCAGCCAGAGTTGGGCCTGGTCAGTACTCGGATGGGAGACTTCCTAGGAATACCAGGTGTTGTAAGCTTTTGCATGCAGTTACTCAGTTGATGTACAAATAGTGTGTTTGTGTCAAACTAAACAGCTTACGGCCATACCACCCTGAACACGCCCGATCTCGTCTGATCTCGGAAGCCAGCTAGAGTTGGGCCTGGTCAGTACTCGGATGGGAGACTGCCTAGGAATACCAGGTGTTGTAAGCTTTTGCATGCAGTCACACACTTGCCAAATACTCAGTTGATGTACAAATAGTGTGTTTGTGTCAAGCGGAACAGCTTACGGCCATACCACCCTGAACAAGCCCGATCTCGTCTGATCTCGGAAGCCAGCCAGGGTTGGGCCTGGTCAGTACTAGGATGGGAGACTGCCTAGGAATACCAGGTGTTGTAAGCTTTTGCACTTCTTTGCATGCAGTCACACACTTGCCAGTTACTCAGTTGATGTACAAATAGTGTGTTTGTGTTAAACTACACAGCTTACGGCCATACCACCCTGAACACGCCCGATCTCGTCTGATCTCGGAAGCCAGCCAGAGTTGGGCCTGGTCAGTACTCGGATGGGAGACTGCCTAGGAATACCAGGTGTTGTAAGCTTTTGCACTTCTTTGCATGCAGTCACACACTTGCCAGTTACTCAGTTGATGTACAAATAGTGTGTTTGTGTCAAACTACACAGCTTACGGCCATACCACCCTGAACAAGCCCGATCTCGTCTGATCTCGGAAGCCAGCCAGGGTTGGGCCTGGTCAGTACTTGGATAGGAGACTGCCTAGGAATACCAGGTGTTGTAAGCTTTTGCATGCAGTTACTCAGTTGATGTACAAATAGTGTGTTTGTGTCAAACTAAACAGCTTACAACCATACCACCCTGAACACGCCCGATCTCGTCTGATCTCGGAAGCCAGCCAGGGTTGGGCCTGGTCAGTACTCGGATGGGAGACTGCCTAGGAATACCAGGTGTTGTAAGCTTTTGCACTTCTTTGCATGCAGTCACACACTTGCCAGTTACTCAGTTAATGTACAAATAGTGTGTTTGTGTCAAACTGAACAGCTTACGGCCATACCACCCTGAACAAGCCCGATCTCGTCTGTTCTCGGAAGCCAGCCAGGGTTGGGCCTGGTCAGTACGTGGATGGGAGACTGCCTAGGAATACCAGGTGTTGTAAGCTTTTGCACTTCTTTGCATGCAGTCACACACTTGCCAGTTACTCAGTTGATGTACAAATAGTGTGTTTGTGTCAAACTAAACAGCTTACGGCCATACCACCCTGAACAAGCCCGATCTCGTCTGATCTCGGAAGCCAGCCAGAGTTGGGCCTGGTCAGTACTCGGATGGGAGACTGCCTAGGAATACCAGGTGTTGTAAGCTTTTGCATGCAGTCACACACTTGCCAGTTACTCAGTTGATGTACAAATAGTGTGTTTGTGTCAAACTGAACAGCTTACGGCCATACCACCCTGAACAAGCCCGATCTCGTCTGATCTCGGAAGCCAGCCAGGGTTGGGCCTGGTCAGTACTTGGATGGGAGACTGCCTAGGAATACCAGGTGTTGTAAGCTTTTGCATGCAGTTACTCAGTTGATGTACAAATAGTGTGTTTGTGTCAAACTAAACAGCTTACGGCCATACCACCCTGAACACGCCCGATCTCGTCTGATCTCGGAAGCCAGCCAGGGTTTGGCCTGGTCAGTACTCGGATGGGAGACTGCCTAGGAATACCAGGTGTTGTAAGCTTTTGCACTTCTTTGCATGCAGTCACACACTTGCCAGTTACTCAGTTGATGTACAAATAGTGTGTTTGTGTCAAACTGAACAGCTTACGGCCATACCACCCTGAACAAGCCCGATCTTGTCTGATCTCGGAAGCCAGCCAGGGTTGGGCCTGGTCAGTACGTGGATGGGAGACTGCCTAGGAATACCAGGTGTTGTAAGCTTTTGCACTTCTTTGCATGCAGTCACACACTTGCCAGTTACTCAGTTGATGTACAAATAGTGTGTTTGTGTCAAACTACACAGCTTACGGCCATACCACCCTGAACAAGCCCGATCTCGTCTGATCTCGGAAGCCAGCCAGGGTTGGGCCTGGTCAGTACTTGGATAGGAGACTGCCTAGGAATACCAGGTGTTGTAAGCTTTTGCATGCAGTTATTCAGTTGATGTACAAATAGTGTGTTTGTGTCAAACTAAACAGCTTACGGCCATACCACCCTGAACACGCCCGATCTCGTCTGATCTCGGAAGCCAGCCAGAGTTGGGCCTGGTCAGTACTCGGATGGAAGACTGCCTAGGAATACCAGGTGTTGTAAGCTTTTACATGCAGTCACACATTGCCAGTTACTCAGTTGATGTACAAATAGTGTGTTTGTGTCAAACTACACAGCTTACGGCCATACCACCCTGAACACGCCCGATCTCGTCTGATTTCGGAAGCCAGCCAGAGTTGGGCCTGGTCAGTACTCGGATGGGAGACTGCCTAGGAATACCAGGTGTTGTAAGCTTTTGCACTTCTTTGCATGCAGTCACACACTTGCCAGTTACTCAGTTGATGTACAAATAGTGTGTTTGTGTCAAACTACACAGCTTACGGCCATACCACCCTGAACAAGCCCGATCTCGTCTGATCTCGGAAGCCAGCCAGGGTTGGGCCTGGTCAGTACTTGGATAGGAGACTGCCTAGGAATACCAGGTTTTGTAACCCTTTGCATGCAGTTACTCAGTTGATGTACAAATAGTGTGTTTGTGTCAAGCTAAACAGCTTACGGCCATACCACCCTGAACACGCCCGATCTCGTCTGATCTCGGAAGCCAGCCAGACTTGGGCCTGGTCAGTACGTGGATGGGAGACTGCCTAGGAATACCAGGTGTTGTAAGATTTTGCATGCAGTCACACACTTGCCAGTTACTCAGTTGATGTACAAATAGTGTGTTTGTGTCAAACTGAACAGCTTACGGCCATATCACCCTGAACAAGCCCGATCTCGTCTGATCTCGGAAGCCAGCCAGGGTTGGGCCTGGTCAGTACTTGGATGGGAGACTGCCTAGGAATACCAGGTGTTGTAAGCTTTTGCATGCAGTCACACACTTGCCAGTTACTCATTTGATGTACAAATAGTGTGTTTGTGTCAAACTGAACAGCTTACGGCCATACCACCCTGAACAAGCCCGATCTCGTCTGATCTCGGAAGCCAGCTTGGGTTGGGCCTGGTCAGTACGTGGATGGGAGACTGCCTAGGAATACCAGGTGTTGTACGCTTTTGCACTTCTTTGCATGCAGTCACACACTTGCCAGTTACTCAGTTGATGTACAAATAGTGTGTTTG